>JAHHUM010003083.1:0-81441 GCA_036173005.1 Crenichthys baileyi | reverse complement strand
TTTTCCTCTCAGCAATAAATAAGCCATAAAAATTTTTTCATTAAAAAAAAATAAAAAAAGAACAAATTATTTTAGACCTAAAAGGGTCCCACATTTGTACATGTGGGATTTGCTTGGTCACGTGACAGTGTTAGTGATGCAGTCCAGGATTGTGGGATTTAACTGAAGCAGAGAACCAATGTCAGCGGTGTGGTTGTTTGTTCACAGTGTCAGCAGGGTTGAGAAATATTTATATATAATATCGGTTATCAGCCATAACAGCAATATTAATATTGGATATCGATATCAGCCCAAATTTTCATATCTGTGCATCCCTAGTTTCTTATATTGGATGAAGAGGTTGTGCTCCCTGATATCACACACAGAAATATTTTAGGTAATACAGTGAGGAAATATTAGAAATGTTCATGTTATAACGTGTTTGAAAGTGGAGCACGCGTCCCAAAAATTCAGGGGTATGTGCCAAAGGAATTGAGTGGAAGGTGTGTGTTTCTACCTGTGGTGCAGGTGTCTGTCTTTTCTCACCTCCTCTTTGTGTAACTGTGTGGGACAAGCGACCAATAAACTGCTTTTACCACCATTCAGGTTCACTGGAATTCAGAGCGGCACCGATGCAAAAACACACACTGTGTTCGGCTTAAATACAGACTCTGCAGAGCAAATCGTATAAGTTCAAGCTGCTCTTAAGTCATAAACAAGCCCTTCAGGTTCTTACAACAGCAAGTGGGGCTTTGCAAAAAGCTCAAGAAAAACAACCTTTAGTTTTCCACCACAAACACTTCCAGAGGGAAAATATGAGCAGAGGGTGTAATTCCATGAAAATCTTACAGATGCTTTCAATCTCTCTCTTATATCTTCAAACCGACTCTGGATTAAATATTACCAGCAGAAAGAATACCAAAAGATGCGGGTTATTAGAAGATGGAATGTTTCATTAGTTTAGCTTAGTTTATCTTGGTTTTGCTCTGTGCAGTTTTGTGTACTTCAGCTCAGTGTAGTTCAGTTTATCTTAGCTTCAGGGTAGTTTAGTTTATTTAAATTTAGCACAGTTTAGTTTAGCTGAGTGTAGATTATCCTAGTTTGTTAGTTTGGTTGAATTTAGCTTAGTTTATATAGTTCAGTGTAGTTGGTTTTAGTTTATTTCAGTTACATTGAGCTCGGTTTAGTTTCTCTTAATTAGTTTAGCCTTGGGTTTAGCCAGAATTATGTCACTATTAAGTCACTGATGTCAGCCTACATTTTCAGGACTAAATATTGCACTGCACTGAATATTGTTGCACAAACCTGCTGTGATGTCGTCATCGGTCACATCCATCTCCTCCTCGGGCGCCTTAGTTTCAACTGGCTGAGCCTCAGGAGGGGGCTGGGCCTGAGGGGAGGCCTCAGTGGCTGTTCCAGCTGTGGAGAAAAGGAGAAAACCTTTCGTTAATACAGAAAATCAGCAGGTATTTTTGCAGACAGCAGGGTAGCAGCGCTGCTAATGTATGTGTGGAAAACCTCATCACATTAGGCTTCTCTGTTGGCCCTCATTAAAAGGCTAACTGTTCTGGTTAAGCAGCTAATAAAGGTTTATTGGGCCTCCTCGTTATTCAGAGAATTGATGGCAGAATTATCTTCGTATTTGCAATTAAGAGCTCATTTTAATTAGCAGCTGTGACTAATAAATGATAACGCTCTGATGAACGCAGCGGCTAAAGGTAGCAGAGTCGACTGTGGTCTAATCTGTGGGAAAACAGCCCACCTAACGAATTACACAGATTCACACACACACAATCTCTGATTAATGTGTGCAAAATGCTCAGCTGGACACACTGATGCGTGTTTTCTGTCGAAACTGAACCCCAGAAAGAAAAAAAAGACACTGGTAATTAAAACAGCACGTACAATTTCATACGACTGGCTTCATTAGACCAATAAAAAACCTCTAATTACAGTGTGTGTAATTAGATTGATAAATCCCGGTTAACACAGCGCTTCATGTTCCAATTAACCAGCTGAGACACACTGCAGACAGCTCAGCGTAATGACTTTATTTCACACACAGACTCTGACAGAAAGGCCAATACACCGTCTGATTGTTGATTATTTGTCTGAAACATTAAAGTGATAAAAACCTAATTGGACGTAATTAAAACACAACTGATGTTTTACTGTGACTGAACAAAAGGGAAGCATAGGGTGGGTGTTTCCACGGGGGATATTCAGCGTCCACAAAGGTCCGCTTATAATGCTTCTCTAATCGAGCAGAACAAGAACACGCCCGGACATTTGGACTGGGTTTCTTTTAAAAGGCAGAGTAAAAGGCTTAAAACACCAGTGACAGACAATAGGTCAAAATAAGCACTTTATTCGTTTTATTTGAATAATTTCAGCATACTGTAGTCTCTTTTATACACATCCCTGTATGAAAACAAGGCCACTATTGTATGGACGTTAGGTAGCATCTCATATTTTTTACAGTGTTGTTTGAAACTGATTCTGCGTGTGAGAATTTAACTTTAAGTAGTGGGATTTGAATGATTAAAATCGCTTTTCTGCTTTAAACATTCCTATATTGCAATATACTGTACATAAATGCATTTGTTTCGATATATATGATTTACATTTGTAAATGACTCCTATAACTGAAAAAGTTATAAATAATACTCATTAATGGACACAGTTATGCTGAAATAAACTGTTTTTTTTTTTTTTTAAATAGGTATTTTTGAGGACTTTTTGAGGACTCTTACTTGAACCACCACCTTAACGTGGTGGAGGGGTTTGAGTGCTCGAATGATCCTAGAGGCTATGTTGTCTGTGGCTTAAATTCCCCTGGTAAGGTTTCCCATGGCAAACAGGCTCTGGGTGATGGGTCAGACAAAGAGCGGTTCAAGACACCTTCATGGGTACCACACAATCGAGGCACGTGGTGTCACCTGGTACAGCAGAGCCAGGGTCCCACCCTGGAGCCAGGCCTGGGGTCGGGACTTGTTGGAGAGCGCCTGGTGGCCGGGTTGCTCCTCACGGGACCAGGCCACACCAAGCCCGAATAACTGATGCGAGGCCATCTCCCAGGGGGCCCACCACCTGCAGGGGGAACCATGAGGGACCGGTGCAAAGAGGATCGACTGGGGAATTATCAGGTGGTGGAAGGAGTACTTCAAGGATCTCCTCAATCCTGTCGTCAAGCATTCCCTGGTGGAAGCAGAGGCTGGGGACTCGGGGTTGGACTCTTTCCTCACCCAGGCTGAAGTCACCGAGGTGGTTAAAAAACTCCACTGTGGCAGGGCTTCGGGGGTGGATGAGATCCGCCCCGAGTATCTCAAGTCTCTGGATGTTGTGGGGCTCTCATGGTTGACACGGCTCTTCAACAAATTCAACAATGCGTGGCGGTCTGGGACAGTGCCTCTGGACTGGCAGACCGGAGTGGTGGTCCCCCTTCATAAGAAGGGTTAGGCCTATGCCAGGGTATTGGCGAGAAGAGTCCGGCCGTTACCTCGGCTTCAGGAGGAGCAGTGTGATTTTCGTGCCGGCCGTGGAACACTGGACAAGCTCTACAACCTCTACAGGGTTCATGGGAGTTTGCCCAACTGGTCCACATGTGTTTTGTGGACCTGGAGAAGGCATTCGACTGTGTCCCTCGTGGTGCCCTGTGGGGGGGTTGCTCCAGGAGTACGGAGTCTGGGGGCCATCATAAGGGGCCATCCAGTCTCTGTACAAGCGGAGCAGGAGTTTGGTCCGCATTGCCAGCACTAAGTCGAATCTGTTCCCGGTGCATGTTGGACTCCGGCAGGGGTGCCCCTTGTCACCGGTCCTGTTCATAACTTTTATGGACAGTATTTCTAGGCACAGCCAAGGGCCGGAGGGGGTCGGGTTTGGAGAGCTGAGCCAAAAAGCAAAGCTCTCGATTTACCAGTCCGCCTCCGTTCCTACCCTCACCTATGGCCATGAACTTGGATCATGACCAAAAGAACGAGATCCCGGATACAAGCGGGTGAAATGAGCTTCCTCCGTAAGGTAGCCGGATACTGCCTTAGGGATAGGGTGAGGAGCTCGGCCATCCAGGAGGGGCTCGGAGTAGAGCCACTGCTCCTCCACATAGAGGGGAGCCAGTTGAGGTGGCTCGGGCATCTATACCGGATGCCTCCTGGACGCCCTCCTCCTGAGGTGTTCCCGGCACGTCCCACCCAGAGGAGTCCCAGGGGACGGCCCAGGACACGCTGGAGGGACAATCACTCCCGGCAGGCCTGGGAACGCCTTGGGCTCCCCCCAGAGGAGCTGGAGGAGGTCTGGGGAGAGGGGAAGTCTGAGTGTCTCTACTGAGTCTGCTGCCCCCGCGACCCGGTCCCGGATGAAGCGGAAGATGAATATGAGCTTTTTGAGGAGTTTTGTAGAGTAATTCAGTACAGTCAATCTAGTACCATAAATAGATATTAGCTATAGTGATCTCAGTTTAGAGAATAACAAACCCAAAAAAGGATTCAGCAACTACTCAGACTGAAGCTAACACCCCTCAGATTCAAGCTAATGTCTGCTCAAGCTCAAGCTAACAGCTAATCAGAGTCAAGCAAACTACTGATCATCAAGCTAGCATCTATTAAGGCTTAAAGAGATAATTCAAGTCAAGCTAAGAGCTAATCAGGGTAAAGCTAATGGCTATCACAGTCAAGTAAACAACTAATAAAAATCATGCTAGATGCTATTCAGACTCCTACTCCTGGATTTAACTCCATCCATCTTCCCATCAACCCTGGCCACCTTCCCTGCCCCTGAGGCTGCCACGACTATGTTTCAGTGTGCACCACAAGTGTTGAATTTTGGCTTCATCTGATCAGAGTTCATTAACATTGGCTTGTGAAAAACTACCAATAGGACTTTTCATTCTCCTTCTTTCAGTCCATTGTCCAAGACGTCCAGATTTGTGGACTACAGCAGACGGTCTCACTGTTGATGGTGATGTGTTTCCCTTCCTAACAGATAACTGGAGTTGTGGTCAGAGGAGCTTTTAGGACAACGAATGGAGAAGCTGCAGCATCAGTTTCATTAGTATAAAAAAGGCTTTAAGTGAAAAAGGGAGAGAGGATGGAGAAGAAGGCTGGGAGGGGGAAGGAAGGGAGTATAAGTGGGAGGGTGGGGGCGTGCTAGCGTGCTACAAGGTCAAGCTTGTCATGTCAGCCATGACACATTGCTCCCAGCATGCCTTGTTAACCTCTAGGACCTCCTCCTCCTGTCTCCTCTCTCTGCTCCTGTTTAAAACATTCACTTCTTGATGTTTTTAAAAGCACAGCAGGCCCAGAGCCATTTCTGCTTCCAGCTATTTTTCATTTCAAAGTCCCTGTGAAATAAAAAATAAATCGTTTGGAACAAAAAATAACACGAAAGTCTGTCTGCAGGTGTTTTCTTTAGAAGTTCATTGTTTGCTGAAAACAATGAAAACCTTTCTGAAATATTTCTAAGAGCAAAACTATCTTTGTTTAAAACTGCTGGGAAAACCAAATAATTTCTTAATGAATTAACTGCATTGAGGTCACTCTTGGATTTCTGTCTGGGTGCTGTTGGTGGTCATATTCCTCTTGTAGGAAATGTCACATTCTTCTGCAAATTAACCAGCGTTGTGACCGCAATAACGTTTCCAGAAGAAGTTTTCTGTTGCCCCTGAATTAAAATTTTTTTAAACTAATTATCGGAGTAGAAATGCAGCACACAAAAAGGCCCTGGTGAGGAAGTAGTACTTCATAATTTCGGTGAATTTTACGAACTTCCTCAGAATGTAAAGAGATTTTCATTCTTTTTCAAAGTGTGACCTCCATGAAATAATCATAGTATTGCTCTATAACACCAGATTGTAACCCTGACTGAAGACACCTTGTTTTGTTTAGGCCATCTCTATATTTAAATTTCTTGAAAAACAATCATATTTTCAATTAACTAACCGGAGTAACTGGTATTTCTACTGTTCTTCAGTGCTTACATTCAAATACATTCAGCAGCTCACCTTAGTGGAGATATGGTACTGTGGAAAAAGTTTTTCTCTTTTTTAAACTGAAAAGTTTCAAACTAATTTTAATATCAGACATACATAACCTGGTTAAACACAAAGAGCTGTTTTATTTATATGGTGTTTACAATGACATCACAAGTACCCAGCGGCCATCTTGGAGAACAATGAGCCATGTAACCATGGAGACAGCTGCAGGAATATTAAAAACTGATATTTTGTGTGTGTGTAAATTTGACCATTTAGATTGTTTTGAACATTTATGTAAATGAGCTCAACAATCAAGTTATCTTTGATATTTAAATTAGTTTGATGATCTGAAACATCTAATTTTGAGAATAGAACACAGACAGAAGAAATCTGCAAGTAAGCAAAGTTTTTACATTACTGCTTGCTTTCATGAACTGAACAACATTTAAGCTGTCACCATTGGCTGGTTGTGGAGAAGGACTCCTGCTAGTCATTTTTCAGGTAATAATGGATGGTTTTACTGTGTTGGATGGATAGACGAACAGATTCAGTCTTACACAGGGACAGCAAAATACATCATTCATATTTTTCCTATGCTTATCAGGACATGGACAATATTTGACCCAAATTCCAGACTTTTTCAGACTCAACCCTGAAACATTCTGCAGTCCTTCTCCTAGGATGGAGACAGCTCAGACTCCTTCACAGCCCGTGATCTTCTGGATGCTCTTTAGGGGCAGCAGTGTCTGTCTGATGAAAAACACCTGTATCCAACCATTAGGCTTAGAGGCGAGGAAATGTCACTGAACCTAGACAGTGACAGGACCTCACTGTCACAGCGAGACGCCCACCAGACAACAAGCTGAGGCTGACCTTTCAGCTCTCCTGGAAGTGTTTAAAAGGATTTAACACAAAGGACAGGCGAATTGGTAGAAAATCGCCCAATAACACCGTCTGCATCATGGCTGCTGTGTCTAATTACGCGCTGCACGGTGAAAGGGAACAGGCGGGAAGCATGGGGGGGGGGGAGGGGTCTAATCAAACCAAACTGGTTTTTGATTGGGAGCGCTGACCATATCCTGAAAGCCCTGCTTCCAAAAGCTGCTACACAGATGTTCCAACAAACAATAAAACTAGCAGTACAGGAGTCCAGGAAGTAGGTTCAGGGTTTACCCATGGAGAAGGACATAGATGGACACCCAAAGACCCCCACATTCAGGCCCATCCTATATAACAAAGCCCCCCAAGACCACTCAGCCCCTCATATGCTGAGGATCACGCGTTATTTTAGGAGTCAAACTGTGTCTGAGAAGCAGTTTGTTCTTTGATCAATCAAACAGCAGACACGGTTTCTGTCTCTCTGCTTTGTCTTAGATTGTGTCCTCCGTCATCTGCTGGAGCACGCTATAATCTCTCATCAGCCTGCTGTTGGTGGACATCCACCTTCTAGTTTCTGTCTCTTTTATCTGTCTTCCCTCCTCTCTGCCCAGAATATTTATTTTTCTTCATATTTGATTTTTGTATTTATTTGTAAAAATCGAATTTCTCTCTCTTTTCTTTATATATTCCTTCAGAGTAGGATTGTTGAAGAAAAGCCCTGATCAGTATTTCTCCAGGCTTCCTGAGGGTCTAACAGAGTTCACCTTCTGACTTTGGTTGGTTTCCTCTCCACTGTCTTTACTCAGGAGGATTCTGGGCTTCCATGGATGGATACATTAGCTTGCAAAAATATTTAGACTCTGTGAACTTTTCATGTTTTTTCAAGTTCTGACCACAAACGTTGATGTACTTTATAGGGATTTTTGAGGTAAAACAAGTTCATATTTGATGGGTGGAAAGGAAATTAATGCATCCTGAGTCAATACTTTGTAGAATCACCTTCCACTGTTGTTCCAGCTGCAGGTTTTTTGGGACATGTCTCTACCAGCTCTGTACATCTACAGAATGAAAGCTGATTTTTCTTATAAAATAGCTCAAGTACAGTCAGATTGAATGAAAAGCATCTCTAAATATCACATTTTAGGTCTACTTCTAGATGCATCTCTTCTCCAACTAGTTTCCAGGTCTATGCAGAGCTAAAGGACATGTTAATGGAGGAGGTCAGACAATGGGATTCAGGTGTGATGGAGAGGAAACACATCTAAAAGTTGTAGGACAGCTAGGATGGATTTAGCTCCAGTTATCTTCCCATCAACTCTGACCAGTTTCCCTGTCCCTGCTGAAGAAAAGCTTCCCCGCAGCATGATGGTGCCACCACCACGTGGCACAATGGGGATGGTGTGTTTGGGGTGTTTTGTTTCTGCTACATAATTTTGGTCTCATCTGAGCAGAGCACCTTCTCCCACATGTTTGCTGTGTCCTCTATGTGGCTTGTGGAAAACTTTAAACTGGAGCTTTCTTTTCACTGCTTGCTGCTCTTCCATTAAGGCCAGATTTGTGGCGTGCACGACTAACAGTTGTGATATCAACAGATTCTGCCACCTGAGCACAGCTCCTCCAGAGTTATCATGGGCCTCCTAGAGGCTTCCCTGGTAAAAGCTCACCTCTCTCGACCTGTTAGTTCAGGTGGACGGCCATGTCTTGGTAGGCTGGCGGTTGTCTTAAGAAATATCTGGATTTTATTTAGGAGTGTCAGAGTAAAGGGGGGTAAATACACATTTTCATACTGTTGTTTGTACATTTCCTTTCACAGTTGTGCACAACTTGCTCTGTCACATGAAATCCCAAAGAAAGACATTGAAGTTTTTAACGTGACAAACTGTGGATAGAATAAAAGCAACTGGGATTATTTAATCAGCTGAACTGGACTACATGCTATTAAATCAGGATGTATGACCAAATTGTACAGGAATAAACATGATTGATTTCTGAATTTGGAGCAAACTGGATTCTAGATAACTGGATATGAATCTGACCTGTCTGACTAGAACCTAACCAAATTTACTGAATGGAAAAAACACACAGAAAAATTAGACAAAACAGGAAATTTATTCATGCTGTTCGCATCCTAAAAACGTCCAGTTTGGACTTGAACTTCTGTTAAAACGAGGCACAGATCCTGCAACAGCTTCATCTGACACAACCCTCCCGTGATATTTCAGGGCTTCCAAGAGCAGCCGGAGTCATCTTTCTGCCTGTTCTAGGACTGCTGTGCAGCACATGGATCAAATTCAGTGACCCTTTAACCTCGCTCTATCTCCATCTCTCTCCTACCTCCCACCTCCCACCCTGCGGTCCTGCTGCGGTAACACAACACTGACCGGTGCCCGTTCCTATGGCAACCGTTCCCCTGAGAGATTCCCAGCATCTTCAGCAACCGCGACTCCTGAGCACAGACGTATGCAGCGTTTTAGAAGCCAGTTCTAGTAAAACAAGGTGGAGATTCACCTTTCTTCCCATCAGCAGGTCTAACTATAGCCAGATGAGGGGCACAAGGGAATATGGCGGCTGGGAGACAGACAGGGAGGCAGAAACCAGAAGATAAGTAACATACTGAGTCTCTGTGTCACCCTGACGCCTGTTTCCTGTGCTGCAAAAACGAATCAGGGCTTGGTGGAAAAGGCTGAAAGCAGCTACATCATCGAAAAACAAACCAGTAACAAGAGCAAATGTGGACAATTTTTTTTAAGTTCCCCCTACAGAAATAAAACAAATGGATGCCAGCAAGTGCTCTGAAAGGCAGTGTCCACGGTCAAGGGACAGAAATTCAAGAATGACTTAAAGAATAAAACAAACAGAAAAAGGCTTTGATAATCTTAGCATCCAAGTAGACCGGAAGCTTCTTCAGAGTTCTATATGTGCATTAAAATACCACTTGAGGATCCCACTTCATAGTTTTAGATTAAGCTTTCCAGAGCTCTGAGTCCTTTTAGATTAATTTCTAAGTATAAATATAATTTTTCACAATGAATTGACAGCAGATATATCTGCAGAAGACAAACTTTTATTATGGGAACTAGAAAAAACAGAAACTGACACAAAGAGGGAGGGATGCATAAACGTTTACATTAAACAGCTGACTGAGCTGTTGTTTCAAGCAGATCCATGCTTCATGTAAAAATATAAATCAGCCAAGTTCCCTCCAAAAAACACCAAATCAACTCTGATTGGCCGATCTGACGGAGCCCCTCCCATCACTACATAGCCAATCTGTTTGTTGTTTAGACTGCAAAGAAAAAGTTGACTGGATGCAAAGTTCATCAAACTCCTCAGGATGAAAATATGTGATGAACATCTGACACACTGTGAGATATCCCACACACTTCCATTCATTAAGTACTAAAGGAGCCAAGGAGAACATTGAGGACCATGTGTGAGGATTAGGAGAATTAGACAGGATGCTTTATCATCCAGGCTGTAGCTTAAACCGGGACCAACAAGGCCAAAAACAAAGCGACTGCATCGTTATTAACATCTCCGCACCTTCAAGTGGATGGGATCAGTCAGCATCTTCAGAATAATAACAGAATCTGTAACAAACTCTTCAAGATATTTCTTCATTTCCACTATAAAAAATAACCTTGAGAAAATTAAATCAGAGCGGAGAACTTACGGGAGCTGACTGTGTCCACATACTGAGGCAAGTACGGAGCCCAGGCATCAATGGTGTCCTTACGTCCTGACTGTCCAATCCTTCTCAACTCTGCCAGGAGAAGAGCCTGTGCTGCTTCACGTACCTAAGAAATACAACACAAAATCCAGGTGAAAAGGTTTGCATATAAGGACAATATTTAGTCATTTATTCTAGGAAAATGATGTTACGTACAGAGAAGGAAGCAGTCAGTAGCTGCTGATTAAATACATCTCTATAAAAGCAGAGTTTCCCAACATTTGACCCAGGAAGCCCCAAGTTAGACAGAAATAACAAAAAAGTCCATCTCAGACTCTACAGGTCATAGCTAGCAGGTCAAAGGTTAAAGTTCATTACAAGACCGGTTAGAGGACGACTGAACTAGAGTTTCATCTGGGTGCAGCAGTAGTGCAGGAGTTAAGCTCGTGACCCATATATGGAGGCCTTAGACCTCGAGGCGGCAGCACATTAGCTCCTCATACCAACTATCAAGCATAGTAGAGGTGGGGTGGTGATGTGGGCTTGTTATGCAGCCACAGGAGCTGGGCACCATGCTGTCTTTGAGTGGACAATGAACTCCTCTGTAGACCAAAGAGTTCTGGAGTCAGATGTTAGACCATCTGTCCAACCTCTAAAGCTTGGACCACAGCAGTCAATCTACAACAGAATGACTGAAAAAAAAGCAGAATCAAGGTGCTACAATGGCCTAGTCAAAGTCCAGCCCACAACCTGACAGAAATGCTGTGGTTGGACCTTTAGGGAGCTAAGCATAAAAAATTCTCTGCAAACCTCAATGAAGTTCAAGCAATGCAGGAAATCCATCAGACTGTTGCATACCTCCAGACAGCGGTCCTGCCATCTTCTCGCCAACATCTCCAGCAGAGGAGGTCTGAACTTGTCCAGGCCGAGGAGATCCGGCAGCATCACGCAGTGCATGGCCGCCAGCTGGCTCCACCCTGCACACAAAGACCCCAAATATCAGTAAAGACGGGAAGAAGGACAACTGAACTAAGAGTCTCCTTCATGCTTATACACAAACATCACTGCTGCTACATGAAAACGCAGGTTTCCACAGAAACATCTGAGCACTGACACATCGCAGCAGGAATTTTACCGTGTTGCTTTCAGACCAGAACAAATGAAATGGGTCTCCTATATTTACCATTACGGGTTTTACTATAGCAGCAGTGATGTTCTCACACAGACACACTGACTTATGTTGTTTCCTTATGAATTCCCTGAAAACAGGTCAACAAATGATGCGATTGTTATCACCAACACTGTGTGTCGCCTTGGTTAGAGCAAACTCCTACTATCTGCTAACCAGAGTGTGTTTGATGGTGTTAGAAACAGGAAAACAACAACAGATATACATCAGGTAGAGGTAAACAACACATAACTGAGTATGACACCTTGGTAACAATGAATTTAAATTTACAGATGGGGAAAGTGAAAAAACCTGGTGGGTTTTTCTCCAGAAACCACACAGATGTGACCCGGTAACTGACGAGAGAAAACATTTAAAAATGTCTCTGTATCGCCTCACATCTGGCTGCATCAGTCTGAGACAAAACATTCATATTTTAGACCAAAATATGTACCAAGCTTTTCATCTCGGAGACAGGAACAGACTAAAACATCTGCCGATACCTCGTCCACATATATCAGCTTAATATATGGTTTCAATAGGTGTGGGATGGAAGAAGAATGGCTTTAAAGCAGGAAAGAAATTTCATGGAAAATTTCTTTGCCAGTTTCCATCTTTAAACTTACCTTTTCCGAAAAAATAAACAGAGAAAACTAAAAATATTAGAACATTTCTGAAATAAATACAGGGCCAAAAATGCCACAATCTAACAAATCCAGAATTTCCCAAAAACATTTTTATATATGTGATAGCTTAAATCAAACTGTAATAACCATTTTATATTATTTTAAAAAATTAGCATTTTTATATAAAATGTCAATAGTTTGAACAACAAAATAAATATGCGGATAATTAAAACCTTAATTAATTATATTCTAAAATCACATAATATTTTGGGCATTCATTATATTATGTCATGTTTCCTGTGACACAGTCCTTTATGAAATCATTTTAACTGAATTACAACAAAAAATGTATTCAAATTTTAATAGACACTTTCCATATGATTTAATTATTTACTTTATAAATATTTGAATATTTTATGTCATGTAAATTTTATTTAAAATATCACATCTATATAAATATTCATTGAACATTTTCGTATTTATTAAATTATGGCACTTCTGACCCTTGACAGTGAGAGATTGACTGATTTATTCTCAATTAAATCCACTGATGTTTCAGAAATATTTTTACCTAAAAAACATTTGCTTGAATTTTTCTTAAAAACAGACCTTTAAAACCAGCTTTAAATTTCAAGACAATATGGTCATGGTTATTTCTTTGTGTTGAGATTTAATCTCAGAGAAGATTAATCAGTCAATCTCTAATTAAAGAATCCTATTCACTGCCCTGCAGAAACGTGAAATGTTGAAATGTTATAAAAAACAAAATAAAAGTTTTAAAGCTTTAAGATTCTACTTTATGGAGAAAAAGCAAACTGACGCTCGGGAAGATATTAGCCTGTTTGGCCAAATGTCTAAATAGGAAGATCTGCCGGCGTTATTTTCAAAACATTAAATACAAATAGGTTTAATCAGCCAGTAAGGTGTAGTGCTGTAGGTATAAAGAGATTAATTAACTATTATTGGTTATTGTTGCTAAACAGGGACATTAGTGTAGTGGTGGCTGAAGGTTATTACGCCTGAGCAACAACCTTCAACAAGCAGCAGCAAAACCAGTAAAATTGTTTTTTTTCTGTGGTTCTCACATTGTTATATAAATATAAATGTTATATAAAAAATCTACGAAAAAACTGAATCTCTATGTGTTGATCCTGATTATGTATAAGCTAGCTACAGCACTGCAGTACAGCTAGCTGGCACAGGAACTTAGAAAAGTAGCTGCTGTAAAATCCCATGATCCATAGCTTAAAATGTTTTAGGAATCCTTAATTTGTTACGTTAATTTTGCAATGTGCCAAAGGTAATTACTGTTAAGGGCCCAGAAATGTTCACCCAGCTAAAGGTATCTCCTCCATCACCAAACATTTTCTACTCTTATGGTTATTTATTGTCAAATTTGACTCTAAATTCACCACATCTTGTCGAGCTCAGACCTTACAGGAACAATCAAAGGTATCTAGAACAAAACGTTTATCTGCATAAAATAGCCAAAGTTTCTTCTTCTTGCGTTTTTTTCTTTATCGTTAGTTTTGAAATGTTACACTCAATAAAATCTTTAATGAAGATTTTGCTGTAGTTTTTGTGGGTTGTCATCATAGGTCTGACTGGGGAGGAAAATGGGAAGCTGCATTAGCAATCTTCTTTCATGTTGTGTGAAATAAGTGTTCCTATTATTTGCAAACCTATGAACAAATACCTATTCTTACCCAGTCAATTTTACATAAATATACATTATGTAAAATTGTATTTTTTTAGTAATCCCAAAATATTCTAAAACCTGTCACGAAATTGTTGACGTAGTCTGTGATGTGTAATTCTAACATTAATTTTATCTAATTTAACAGTGGCCATATAGCACTTTTTAATTCCAAGTCCAATCATTTCTCTCATTTGTTGCGACCATAAGAGGCCGACAAAGATTGCTGTTTCTGCGGGGCAGTGGTTGTTTTTCTCTTCTATTGAATATTGCAGTTGATGTTAATAGCTTCAGGATATAGTTATAGGGACAGACAAAGAATGAGTCTGTGTGCATGCTTGCTGTTCCCATCAATAAATATTCTAACCAACTGTTTTTGCCATGTTAGCTGGAAATTAAAGTTAAAGGAGCTTTAAAAAGGCACTTTATGGCCCCAAATACAAACCACAAGCCTTTAATAAAGATGCAAGCACATTCGTAGCATAAATAAAAGGGGCTGTGAGCCTCAATGATAAAAGCCAACATCCTGAAGGAACACTGGGAAGAAAAGGATAAGTTTGACATCAGTAAGATCCCCAAAGGAGGTTAAAATGTTTGCAAAAGTTCATTTACAGTCAAACCTGAAAACATTAAAAAGATTCAAACAATATACAATCTCAGGTGGTGGTGAAAATGAGGGCAAGTTCAAGTGTTGCTGAGCCCTGGGGTATTCTATCTCTTGCATTTTTGGCTTGGATTCTGTCGTAGATTTAATTGAGACCCATTTCCCTCTTCTATTTAAAGACATGACTGAAATAGCAAGCATACAAACAGCACAGAGAGACTGAAACATCAGGACTGAGGAAAACAAGGAAGGACTCAACAACACTGCAAACAAGAGGACCAACAGAACAAAATATCAGGCCAATTGTCAGTGCCCTCTCAAACCCATCAGTTGTACTGTTATATTTAGCTCTAAAGTCAAACTATTGACAGACGACACGATTCTTTTTGTTGCCAAACTTAGATCAAAAGTTGATAATATGAAAATTTATACCATGTGGATTTTTATTTGATTAGACTGTACTAAATACAATCCGACTATGGAAGAAGCGGTAGAAAATGATTGACTGACTGACATGACTAGACTGTACTAAATACATTCTTCTGAGGATTTTGCAAAGTTTGCAGTGTATTTCAACAACTGTGCAAAAGTCTTGAGTCACGAATAACTCCGTTTCATTTTCTTTCTAAGGAGTCAGAGTTTTATGAAATCTTTTAAAGTGATCTTCATCAAAGGGTTTTCAGGCTTTTGAAAGGTATTTCTAAGTTGTTGTTTTTTTCTTTTTTTTTCTTTGGCTGCTTTGCTAATTCTTTGGATGGTCTAATGCAAACGTGTACCTCGGATTTGACCGTTCAGCAAAAAAGAGCTCACCTGTTTTAGATCATTACCTACCGGAAATTGTCACAAGGACTAAGTATGCCCAAGTCTAGAGACTTCCTGCACACTTTGAACCTCAGCAGTTTTTCAGTCCATCCAAAACTGAGGCCGGGTGCTGCTGTCAATGGGACTGGACAGTTAGTTTGAGCTTGTTATTCGTTGAAAAATAAATAAATCCAAGATGCCTCAGTGGAATTGCCTAAATGAAACCTTATGCTTTATTGGGTATTAATCAACATGGTGTGGAGGTTTTCTGATAACAGTTTGGTTATTTTATAGTATTTTAAAAGATGTAGAAGTGATCTGAGATGTGACTTTTATGTGTGCAACTGGGGCAGAACTGTTGGTTGACAGTATCTTGATGGCGGAGAGCCCACTATGGTTATGTTATTTAGCTGATACTGTCCGGAATAGTTTTATAAGCTTGGACACTTTCTGTAACCACATTCCCTGCTGATTTATGGGTATATCTTGCCATCTCAGAGACCCAAGCTTCTCCTAGCAGGCATGTTACCAGCCGCAAACATGAAAGGGACCTTTAAAGTGAGGAAGAAGCACCCAGGGTCAGTTGAAAACATGGAGCAGTACTGCTAAGCACGGCAATGTCAGTAGGGTGAATCTCGGGCAGAAAAGAGGCTCCAACCACAAACACTCCCAGTAGAACAAACCAGTAGTCTGAAACAGTAAAGAAGCAGCAGATCTGGAGCTCCGATTTTAGCCTCAGCAAAAGTCTCATAGTTGTCTGGAGGACCAGTATTGACCTTTTCACCTTTAACTGAAGCTTTAACGAAAAAACTCCACACTGGTCAGTAAACACTAATTAGCAACCAAAGCTGTAAACTAGCGGTTAGCCACGTGAGACAGACGAGCGCGTATTGATTGATGTGAACCTTGATTTGTCATGTGACTATCAGCCAGCACATGTCTGGTTTGCTGTCTTTGATAGACTGTTTAGAGGCTCTTCTGTGGACCTTGAGTTTGTGTCGTTAGTTTTATCCACACGTCTGTTTGCTTTTAGTGATTCTTTTGTTTAATTAATTAGAAATGAGTGGTTCTTTGTTAAACTGATTACCAGTTCTCGTTTAGCTTTGATTCTAAATAAATTGTCCTGAGAAACATACAGAAACCTGCTGTTGATTCAGTTTGATGTAGTTAATTAATAATTAAATTATTCTTCTGACTGGTTTTGATAAACTAGACTAACTTGTAAACAAACATTAAGATATACAGTATCAACATCTTTTAACTTATTTATAACTTCTCTTTGCTGCAATGGAAACAAAACGTTGACAGAATCAAGACTTTTGCACAATACTGTGAGCATTGCAAAAATACCGTTTCCAAATGAATTTTCTGCAACTGGCACCACTTTCCACTAAGCATTTTGCAGCATTTAAAATTAAAAATAAATTAAAAACTGCGGGGTGACTGATTTGAAAGGGAACTGAGACAAACAAACAGAGACAGGAAGACAGACTTTGTATCAATCAAAACAAGGACAGAGATGACAAAGACTGGAGCTATAGACCTGAGGTGGTGAAAAGCAAACACTGTCGGGGAAAACAAGACTGATGCAAGAAAGGAGAAACGAGGTGACCAGATTCAAAAGGGGGAGGAAAACAGAAGAACAGAGACAGGACGAGGACTTATGAAGACAAAGAAGGAAGACGAAAAGCACAGAGGTAAACAAACTGCAGGAAAGAGGCAGAAGTAATGGAGGTCTGGGAAGCAGAAGCTCTCTGAAGACAAAGTCCGTGAAAAGGGAAAAAATGAACTCGGCTGCAACCTTTCCCTAAGCGACACCCGTCAGATCAGTCTGTACCTTCGTTGATAGAGGGGATGTTATGAGAAGCAGGGCCGGGGCTGGGGTAACCAGGGGCTCCCTGAGGGTGGCCCCCGGGAGCCCCAAAAGCCCCAGCAGTGGCAGCAGTGCTGGCAGCTTGTAAAGGAAGACAGGGAGAGAAATAGTTGAGAAGAAAAGAACAGGTTAGAAAGATGTAAATATTTACCAGAGCAAGAGAACAGAAAAGCTGTCAGAGGAAGAAGGAAGTCAAAGAAAAAACGTCAGGAAATGAATTAAATCAACATTCACTCAGACACTAAGTGCTTTGCGAAGCTCACATCTGAATTTATTAGTTTCAGTTAGCCACATTACTCAACCTTTACTGCCTTTACTGGAGCCCAGCTCTGATTTCCTCAGCTCTTAGCCAGAACATAATAAATAATACTCTAATCATAATCATTATTTACTCACAGCACGGCATGCAAAAGTAATATTACATGTAAAACTCAACATTTTACTCACTGCAGACCAGGTATTAGCTTTTAAACAAACCACCGTCAACCAAAAGAATATGGCTGCTGCCCTCTGGTCCCTCATACAACACAGTCTGTCAACATGCTGTCTCGGAAAAAAGGCTTTATCAGCTTAGAGATTTTTCATTGTATTTTTAAACAAATCTTAATATCAGACAAAGAGAACCTGAGTAAAAACAAAAAGCACTTTTTAAATGATGATTTCCTTTATCAAAGGGAAAAAAGCTTCCAAATCAACCTGGTTCAATATGAAACGTAATTACCTCCTTGTTAGACATGAATTAACTCTAGTTTCTTTCATTTTGGTTCAGTTTTAAAGCAACTACCTCTGAATGGCTTAGTTTAAGTCAACAATGAACAAGCCATTCATGTTAGAAAAAACCCTCCAATGTGGCTGTATTCCAACAATTCTGCAAAGCAGAGCGGGTTAAAATTCCTCTACAGTGGTGAGGTCATATGAAATCATTTAGAAGCTGCTCTAAAAACAGGGCACACATTTTTAAAAACATCTCAACAAAAAGGCAAGATTGTAAAAAGGACAAAGATGATGAGTTGTGTGCAGACTGACGTCATGTACAGAAATACAAAGTTGTCTAAAAACAACAAAAAGCAGAGAAAACCGTATTTCACACCGAACACTTGGTGAAGAGATGAAAGTCAGCTGTTAGTTTTACCAGCAAACCTAAACAACAAAGATCCAAAGCATTCAGATCGGACCTCTGATTCCTAACAAAGGAAAACTCTTCATGAAAGACACTGTGATGAAACATTGGGGATCATTTAAGACAGAAGCACATGGTTGGCGTGGAAACGAAGACAACAACATGGAGGACATGGTGGACATGAATGAGGGTCAGCTGAACGCCAGCGCTGATTAGAATCTCAATCTCCACTTTTCTTCCAGAAGAGAAAAATGTTCAGGTTTCTTTCTTCTCAGAGCTGATTTAGCTGAAGGTCCAAAGCACTGCGGGATTTATGCTCACCATTTCTGTACTTTCTGAAGTGAGGCCACAGGACTGTGTTCTGACCTAAAAGGACTTCTGATGTTTCACAGAGAAAACTTGTTACGGAGAGCAGGTACCTTCACTGCGAGTGGGACCAACCTAACTTTAGTCCCAGTTTCCAAGCTTCCGCCCAGAAATAAACTCGCCATTAAAATGTATTCGATTATATCATGGCACCTTACTGTCAGGTCATGACGGTCCACAAAGGAAACTAAGAGATCCTGCCCTCCATAAACACCATCCATCTTCTCCTGAGGTGTTCCCAGGCCAGGAGGGATTCAGAGTCCTTCCAGAGAGTTTCATGTCTGCACCGGGGCCTCTTCACAGCAGGACATGAATGGAAACCTCTTAAGAGATGCATCTCAGAGAGAACCTAATCACACACTTTAAGCACTTCAACTGGTCCTTTTGATGTGGAGGAGCAGCAGCTAAACTCCAAGTTCCTCAAGGCTCCTCACCTTACTGCTAAAGCAGAGCCCAGCTGCCCAACGGAGGAAGCTCCTTTCAGGAATTTATAGCTGCTCGTAAGTAAGGGTTGGAACATGGACAGAGAAATAAATCCATAGATTCAAATTCCAGATTCACCTCCTTCTTTAACATGACAGACTGGAGACTAATTTATCTCAAGCTCCATCCGTCATCCCCCAGGAAAAAGATGTCATGATGCTGGAGCTTCTCCAATTAAGGAAAAGACTCCACCCCAGGTTGGAGAGAGCATTGCATCTTTTCTCCAGGGCTGCAGTCTTAGAGGAACTGAGTCTCATTCTGATGGCTTCATCCTAATTGCTTCAGTAGAAGGCAACTGGACCTCTTCTCTTGTTTCTTCTCCTCTCATATGAAGGGCTTCTCTAGTTCTGAATATGGTTGGAAGTAACGGGCTTATACATTGTAGTCAGAACAATCAGACTAATAGAACCAATAAGGTCACTAATGGGATAATTAGCACACGTGAATCACTGCCCTGACCCTCTACTCTGTCCAGTGGTTGGGCTTAGTGGTTGTTGCTTGATAATCCAGACATATGTCTAACGATGCCAGGTGAGATGTTTTGGTCTCATGCCCCAAGGCGGGAAACACTGAAAAACCGCCTGGGGAGGCGTGTCAGGGATGCAGAGATGGTGTTAGAAATGTTTGTAATTATGTGAGATTAGATGAGCTTTTTGCAGGTTTTTAAAGATCAAAATCTCACAGAAAACATTTTTCTGCTCAAGATTTTATCTTACTGACGTAAACAAACACCACAGCAGAGGCAGGATTTACAGCATGCTCCTAAACTCTGTCCTTTATGGCTGCAGCTGGATCAGGAATAGGCTGAGAATAACTGTTGTCCTTCGATGTTTATGATAACAGGACTGAATGAAGCGACTATAGATTTGTTTAATGGATAACATAGCACTTAGCAGCCACTTAGGAACACATCACTGGTTGGTCCAGCTTTTTTCTTGTGTCACTCGGACCTTTGTCCCTTCATCGATAATGTTCATTTCAAGGATAACGGGACGGGTTGTTTACATCTGCAGGTGTTAGCTAAGCAGACACACATGCTGGTGTCTGTGGGGCATCTGTGAGCTGAAACTGGGCTCTATCCAGGAAGCCGAGGCGGTGCTGCTTCGGTACCAGGAGATGTGACAGATCCTGATGGCTTTGTTTATCCTCCCACTTTTCTTTCATGTTCACAAGAAAATTCAGCTGCACGGCGTTCTGACACATTTCAACAATACAAACAAGCAGACGAATAAAGATGTTTTATAGGGATGGTGAAAAAAATAAATAAAAATCACAGAAATGTGTTTCTGACATGCTTTTCTTTGTCCGAACTCATCAAATATTTAGATATGTTAATTTGATTTGTTCCTGCTTTTTTCTATTTGTTTTGTAAACAAACATAGTGTGGAGAAATGGAGCTTAGCTAAACAAAAAAACTTTAAATAGTAAAGCTGATATAGTAGCAGGTGTTGTCAGAACTTCCTTGAACTCAACCCACTCAAGACTGTGGAGATGGTGGTGGACTTTCGGAGAACACCACCCCCATACACCCCCCTCACCATCCTCAACAACACCGTATCGGCTGTGGACCACTTCCGGTTCCTAGGAACCACCCTTTATCAGGACCTGAGATGGTCTTCACACATAGACACTGTTCGGAAGAAGGCCCAGCAGAGACTGTACTTCCTGAGGCAACTCAAGAAGTACAACCTTCCACAGGAGCTGCTGGTCATCTTCTCCACTGCCATCATTCAGTCTGTCCTGTCTTCATCCATCTCAGTGTGGTTTGGATCATCCACCAAACAGGACAGGTCCAGACTGCAACGAATAATCAGGACTGCAGAGAGAATCATCAGGGCTGACCTTCCCTCCATCCAGGACTTATACAGGTCAAGGGTCAGGAAAAGAGCTGCTAAAATCTCTGCAGACCCCACACACCCTGCACATAAACTGTTTAGAGTTCTGCCTTCAGGTGGTGCTACAGAGCACTGTTCACTAAAACCAGCCGCCGCAGAGACAGTTTCTTCCCCCAGGCTGTTTCTCTGTTGAACATTTAATAGAGAACAAAACAACAGCAGACAGATGTTGCAAATGCACCTTTGTATATGTGTATATTTAAGGACATAAAGATATACACATAAATAAATTCAAAATATATTTAAAAATTCAGAGAGCAAAGTGTACCGGAGTCAAATTCCTTGTTTGTATGTACAAACTTGGCAATAAAGCTGATTCTGATTAGGTTGATATCACTGCAGGAAATAAGGAGCAGAACTGCAGCAAATAGAGCTAAACTGCAGAAAATCTTTCCATTGTTCCCATTGAGGGAAAAACGGGATGTCGTTCCTGTCTCCGTGTGGACCTGATTGGAAACTCTGTGTTCCTGCTGCAGTATATCAGAGGGGCCTCCTCATTTTATTTCCATGTGAAAGGAGACGGAGCGCGAGGTTAACAGCACTCTCCCTCACAAAGCCTCTGAGGAGGAGGAGCGGACCGAGCCCAGGTCACGGCCGGCCGTTCCCTCTGAATAGGCGTGTGGTATGAATAAGTCCACACGCTTGTCATGCTTGGCCTCAATTAAGGCGGGACAAAAGCAGCGAGGCCCCGCCTCCACCCCGCGTCCTAGGGGTGCCACTTACGTGCGTGTGTGTGTGTGTGTGGCTGAGAGCCGCGGTCAGTGTGGGAGGTAGCTCTGTGTGGGTGTGAAGTGGGCAGATGGTGACAGCTGGTTAAAGCATCCCCTGGAGTGAGCCTCGGCAGCTTCCCTCATCTAAATCACCTCTATGGAGCAAACTCTGCTCTATCTGCATCTATAACGTCTCTATTTCAACTTTAAGCGGCTGAAATAAATTTAAAACATATTTTTTTATCCACATTGAAACTAACAGGTCCTAAAACCAGCCCACTTTAAGTGGACCGAACAGGCATAAAGAATGTTTTTCAAAGCAAGGTTGTGTGGATTAGTTCTGAGCAGTCAGCATCCTACCAGCTGGAGACGTTAATCATATTTATCTTTTCATACTTACATTTCACAACCATAAACAGACAGTTTTGTACCCATGTACTTGAACCATTACTTATCAGTTTGTTTTTCAGCGCAGTTTAAATAGTTGTACGGTCAGATTCAATAAATTAGAATATGCTTTCCGATGAGGCTCATTTGTTAGATTAAAAGTACCTCTCTAAAATAACAACCTTTAAGCAGGTATGAAACATACATTTATTTAAGGCCACATTTTGGCATATATTTTTTAATGGTCTGATGTAGTATTCAAATTTTAAATGTCTTTTTTTTTTAGCTGTGAGCTTTAAAAACATCAGTCTGCGTATAAATAGTTTATTATGTGTTTTACTTAGTGAATTGAGTTACTGAAATTAATGAGCTTTTTAATAATACTCTAATTTATTGAATATGAATGTATATTATTTTGAAAACGTTGTATTCCACCTTGTTTCCATTTATTTTGGTTCTAAACCCAGTTTGGACCAGAAGACCCGTCTTTAAAAGCAAAATACTTATGAGTACTACTGGTATTTCATAGTTCCTGTTGTCGTAAACACATTGGATTACAGATGTTTGAACGAATAATCGATGGCTGGACAAACAAATGGACGGATGGATGATGTATCGCCATGATAAAAAAAAGACATACATGGACGGACGGACGGACGGACGGACGGACGGATGGACGGATGGATATATAAGCATTTTCCAGGCCTTCCTTTCTCCACATTTCCAGACTGTGAAGGAACCTTAAGAAAATGTTCATTTGAGTCAAAGTAAGTATTTTTTTTGCCTTCAGAGCCACACCAATATTTAAACAACTTGCTTCCTCATATCCATCAGTTTGGAAATGATGTTTTCCTCCAGAAGACACAGAAGACAAACTGATGGTGTCTTCATCACATCACTGAAGAGTTTGTGTTAAAGCAAAGCTGAATGAACCTCTTCTAACTCCATCCAGCTGAGGGAGGTTCTGGCCCCATGAAGGCTCCTGATAGCCTACACTGAGGTTAAACTGGCCCCTGAAAACATTCAGTCCTCTGACTAAACTAACTGCTTCGCATGTTTGTCCTCCAGCTGAAGTTCACCAACTCCACCCTGGTGTCAGAAACTACAGAACAGCCCTTTAAAGACCTGCTGACCCAGGAAACAGCAGCAGCTCCCCCCTCTGGGATGTGTTTCTGTTCTTTAAGCCTCGGCGGGGCTTACTGCCGGTGGGCTGCATTATCAAACCTCCCCCCACCAGTCCCCCTCACCTCGCAGGGCCTCAGGGGCAACCACAGCGAGAGCCCCCTCCTTTTGTAGTTACCTTGTTTGATCTGGGCCTGTAGTGCCGGGTTGGAGGGCTGAGGGGGGGCGGCAGGCGTCCTCCGAGGAGACTCCGGGGTTCCTCCTGGTCTGGGAGGCCTGGAGGAGGATCACAAAGAGGAGGCATCAAATATTAACGTGGCAGGGAGGAGAGAGGAGGGCCAGGAGAAACACACAGACAGGAAAACAAAAAAAAAAGACAAGACGACCCAAAGCAAACAGCAGGAGGGAGGACTCTCTGCTTCGTTCTGGTTTCCTGAAACTGAGACCATTTGTTTGAGGTGTGTGTGAGTGTGTGTGTGTGTGCCTGGCTCCAGCCTATTGAATTTTGGGTGCAGTCCTCTCTGAACAGACTGGAGGCGCCGAACTTTCAGAGAGACACACATACACTTTCAATAAAACAATCAATGAAGAGATCAATGCAGGTTGCCAGGCAACAGATCACTTCCAGCGAGAAGAGAAACTTCACAGACGGGACAAAAAAACGAAGGTCTGTGGATGATCCTCAGCACGGCTTCCAGAAGATCATGTGTTTCTATTTCCCAAATGTTAAAGGTGCGAGCAGAACTCCAAGAGTCTTTAGGAAGCTGGACCACACATCCGACCTCCGCTTGAACTTTTAATCATCTGCAGAAATACGCAGATTACAGCCATGTTATGCTTATGGTGGACGCTTGATGATATACCCACAAGCCTCAATGTGTATTATTTGACAGCTCCATCCATCTTCCCTCTCCCCGTTAAAGCACAACATCCCCCGAGCATGATGCTGCCACCACCATGCTACACAGTCAGGGTGGTGTGTTCAGGGTTTGTTCTCTGCCACACAGAGCATTTCGTATGTTGGACACAAAGTTCAGTTTTGGTCTCATCTGAGCAGAGAACCTTTGTCCCCATGTTTACGTTGTCCCCTATAAGGTTTGTGTGATGAAGGGACTTATTAAGACTTTTTTATTATTTTTTTCAGCAATCTTGCCACTCTTCCATAAAGATCAGACAATAGTTGTCCTGTCAACAGATTATCCCTCCTGAGCTGTGGGTTTCTGCAGCTCCTCCAGGGTAACTGACTTCTTCTGTGATTGATGCTCTCCTTGCCCAGCTTGTTTAGGTGGACCTACATGTCTCGGTTGGTCTGCAGGTGGTCCATCCTCTCACCATGTTAGGATGATGGATTGAACACAGCTGTGGGAGATGTTCAAAGCTTTGGAGACTGTTGTAGAACCTAACCCTGCTTTAAACCTCTCCACAACTTTCTCCCTGACCTTTCTGCTGAGTTCCTGGGTCTTTCATGGTACCATTCTTTTTCTAATGTTCTCAGCTGGTCTCTATTTACTGATTAGGCAACCTCTAAAGGCATTTGGTTGGGTTTTATTAGAGGGTACCAGAGTAAAGAGGGGTGAATATGCTCATCATCTGTTTATTTGTAAAAAAAACACTGAAAACAACGCATTGTTTTCCTTCCACTAAACTTTTACACTCTGGTTTATTATAATTTGTGTCCATAAAACCCCAATAAACTGCATCAAAGTTTGCAGTTGAAATGGCACCAAAAGAGACAAAAGTTCAGGCGATATGAAAACTTTTTCAGGTCTCTGTAGAAATAACATTCGTTGTAGATTTTGAACATGTTTTGTTTCCTCCCACAGAACTGTTCAGCTGCAGACAGGGAGATGGAATCGTAGTGAAACAGAAGCTGAGCTCGGAACTCTCATTCTGCAGTTTCTGGACCGGCACACAGCGTCCACCTCGTTATAAAAGACAGGGAAGGATCTTCTCTCTGTCTGTTTCACTTCCAACAGTCCAAACCTGCACTAGTGAATATTTGACAGTGTTTTGCTTTCTGGCTTCTTCGTGTTCCCAATCTTAGATTTATGACGGTGGACGAGCTTCTGCTTTTCAGAAAGGAAGCTCAACCTGGAGGATTTAGTATTTTATTATGACCTCCAGCTTTGTTTTCCTACGTCTCATGATCTCTTTCTTCTCCTCATAATGATCAACATCAGGTCTGTGTTTACACTTTACAAACAACCTTCATCTTCTTCTGTTTCAGGAAGGTTCATCTCCAGTTCCAGACTTAAGCGACTAATCATTACTGCTGTCTTGGTATAAATTGCTTTACCAACTATTTTAGATGTTAACTGTTTTTTTGTTTTCCCTACGGAGTTACAGGAGCACATGCAGTTTAAGTGAGAGGTTTCCATGGGCTCATCATACGATGTTTGAGTTTTTGATCATTTATTAAGAGATGGATGATATGATGAGACACCAACTGGGTGCACAAGCTCCAAATTACATATGCAGGCTCAAATATCTGCAGGCATGAACAGCAATCCTTTACCAAGAGCTAGAGGTTCTAGGCTGTCTTAACAGGATGAGAACTGGAGATTTACCCAACTTGTGAAAGTCTTTTGGAGCTACTTCTACACAGCTGCAGACTCTAACCCCATTAGTTCAAACAGTTACACACAAGAACAAGTTATCACTTTCCCGAGGTCCAGAAGAAGATCCAAACTGTGATCCTCAGATGAAAGGAAACTGGTTAGGATGTTTGGGAACAACCTAGAAACCATCAACACTCAAGCCTGCAATGAAGTGGAAGCTGCTGGAGCACCAGTGTCACTGTCCACAGTGGAGGTAGTTTCACAACGCCATGGACTGAGAGGGAAACGACCAGGAACCAACGGCTCGGTCCATACAAGAAACCTTCAAGCTGGACTGAAATCTGCAGCTGTCCACATGGACAAGCCAACAGACTTCTAGGGGGAAAGTTTGATGGTCAGAGGAGACAAAGATTGAGCCGTTTGGCCACAATGACAAGAATGGCTGCAGTAGTCAAGGTGAAGCTTTCAAACCTAAGAAAAATGTACCAACTGGTAAGTATGGTGGTGGCAGCATCATGCTGTGGGCTGTTTGGCTGCCAAACATAAAGGAAAAAGAAGAAGAAAGAGGACGTCTCCAAATTCTTCGCCTCAAATCAACAGCTAAATGGTTTAAACTGGACAATGATCCCAAATACTGATCCAAACTGGTACTGAATAAACCAGGCTAGTCTGTTACCCTGCAACCCATTCTTGAAGACTCCGGCTTTTCTTTGGACTTTGGCTGTTCTCTTACTCAGTTTCAGTCCTGCACTCTGAGCATTCCCAGAGGGTTTTGATTAGGCCACTGTAACTATAATTCACTGAGGCAGAAAAAGTTCCTCAACTCCAGGGATGAGTCAATGTTGTGTTGACCGACATCAACAAACAAACAATTTTAATTGGATCGTCTGTTTGCAGCAGCCTGCCACAAAGAAACAATTAGTTCCTATTTGTTTAGCTGGATCAGCACCTTCATTACTGCAGAGACATTGAGTGGATGCATAATGACTGAACAGCCTGGGAGGTAAATCACAGCCATAGCTGAACTGCTCTCTGTGTTTCAGGACTCACTCCGTCTCCCAGCAGAGCTCTGCTTGAAGCAGGTTGATGAAATGTTGTGTTGCTGTTGGAGCAGCAAGACCTCGACCTCGCTGTTAAATCTTTCACGGCACAATGAGAGCTCACACAGACTAAACAATCAGCTCACACCTCCACACACACACCCCTGCAGGCCTGACGGTCTTTGGGTTTATTGTATATGGGAAGAAAGGAGCCTGTGCTTTGAACTCAGCCGAAGTTCTGGCTTGTTTGGACTCTTGGTTTGTTTTTCAGCTGAAATCACCAATAAAGGATCAGAAGTGTGTTTGTTTGAATCCAGACATGTTTCCTGAATAAAAACGTAATATGCATTACCTGACAGGTGCCTTCTTCATGTGCTCTCCTACGAAGGTCGCGTTGGTCATGCCCATCAGAGTGTTGGCCAGGGAGATGGCCGATAGCAGGTGCTGCGTGGTGACGGCCCTCGAAACGCCGTACGTCCCCTTCCCCACGATGTCGGACAAAGTGAGCTTCAGACCTGTGGTCAGCGACAGCTGACGCAGCAAGGATTCCTGGGAAATCCCAAAATAATAAATTATTTTATTTACAATTAAACAAGATCATCAGAAAGGAATCCTTCACAATTTGTATTTTGAGAAATAAAAACTTTTCCAGAGTGAAATATCTCAATGTTTGGCCCATTTTTAAAAAGCAAATACAGAAATTCACTGTGAACATGTGGCAGATTCTGCTCCAGCTTTTCAATATAGAACAGAAGGAGACTGTAGACATGAGATGGATGGATGGACAGTAACAGATTCACGTATGGTTCATTTAGATGATTAAGCAGTGAAGAAGGTCTTCCATGCAGACCTGAAAACCACTACAATAAACTTCTATACCTTTGCAGACCTTTCTAGACTGTGAAGGAACCCTGAGGAGACTCCAGATTGGGGTTTTCTGTCAGTCTGTATGAGGTTTTTCTCAGAATCTGCTGACGTTGGGTTACCTTGAAGGTGGGCAGCATGAGTGACATGTGGCCTCCTCTGGAGATCAAGCCGAAGGAGATAGGACAGTGCGGTCTGAGCATGCCCAGTCGCTCCAAGCAGATGCCATCCAGCTGCTCGTTGAGGCCCCAGGCGTGCAGACAGGACATGAAAAGCTTAGCCGTGTCCATGGTCAGGTTGTACTCTAGAAGACTCAGAGACTTGGACTTCTCCTCGCGTCTCCTCATCTCCTCCTCCTCCTCCTCGTCTTCATCCAGCAGGTGCTCCTTGATCGTCTCCTTCATGGTCTCTTTCACCTGGTTTAGACAGAGGTTCGTTAACAGATGGACATTAGGAACTTTGTTTTAAACACCAACAGGATGTCTTTGGACCTGTTTGAAGATTTTATTGGCCAGGAAAGACCCCCCCTTGTCAGCCCCTGCCTGGCTCTTCTGCAGGGTCTCAGGAGACACCAGCGTCGGGTTCGGCCTCTGGGCTTCCTCTGTCAGAAGCTGGATGATCAGCGCCTCCACGTCGAAGAAGAGCACGTGCATGTCGGGGTCAGTCATGTTGGTCTTCATTGCCTGGACCACCAGTGCATTGTGGGAGTATTTGGGCAAATTACCCTAAAGGAGAAGGGAAGAAGATAAACTTTTAGGATTTATTTATTTCAAAGTTTAAAGGAAGTTTTAATTAGTAATCTATTACTTCCTGGTTCCTTGTGGTACAAATATGATATGACCCAGAAGCCTATGTCTCTTAACCACTGTGCAAAATGGGAAAGAAAAGTGAGGCAGATGTGTGCCGATCTTCATAAGTCAGGAAACGGCTCCTGACCTAATTGTGTCCATGTCTGTAGGCCGAGCAATATTAAGGGGTTTAAAACACCTGGACCTACGACAGGCAAGGCTGTCCATAGCTCAACCCACAGAGAGACAGGAGCATATTAATCCTCAAAGCTCACTGTTGGAGAACTGCAGCATAAAATGGGCTCCAGACCATATCTACATACCAACGGGTCGTTTGGGAGAGGTGCCAGGAAAAAGCTTTCTCTGTCCTACCATCACTAACATCATCATGTGGAGTTTGCCTCATGCGACTGGGACTTTAACTGGAGCTGTGAGCTTTGGTCAGATAAGACTGAGTTTCCAGCAACAAACACTCCAGGTCTGCTGGTTGAGAACGTGAAAAGGCGCCTCATGTTCCACTGTTAGGTACAGTGGAGGACCTGTGATGCTCAGGGATCTGGGTACTCTGTTAGGCATCATGAGCTCTCTGAAACACCAGGTGGTTTCAAACAGAAATCTGGTGGCTTCTGGCAGAGATCAGAACGTAGGTGCAGTCCTTCAGCAGGATAATGATCTAAAACATCTGGACACATGGACACAAAATGGTTCAGCAGACACAAAGTCAACCTTCTAGAACCATCTCGATCCACAGACCTACATCCCCTAGAAAACCTGGGGATTGAGCTGAAGAGAAACTCCAGAACTCTGGAGAAAGTGTATCTACCTCTTTCTCTAGATAAATAAGACACATTATTATAATTTTAGTATTATTAAAGTTAATTTGTTTATTATTATTTAGCTTTTTTCTCACTAAATGAGTGAACTCACATTAAAGGCTGAATTTTTTTTGAAACGAAAACAGGAGACAAAACCTACAACGTCTTTGAGACAAAATATACAGAAGAATAAATTTATCACCTGATACGTGTTGAGAGAGATGTTTTCTATTCAACTCTGGTACAGTCAGGACTCATTTTTCAGATGAACACATACATTTTCTGCATGTCGACTTTTACAGCGCAAAACAACAACATCTGCATTTACCAACTGAAGATCTGCAAAATATTCTGACAAAACAATGAATATTTGAACTCTGGTTGCTGACGTGACCCTTTAGTTTGATGCAGTGCTTTGGTCACTCAGTAATACATCGACCTGGATGTGATAATGAAACAGCAGAGCTTCAGGCTCTTCCCGAGTAACATCCTGGATGTTATATTGGTTGGTTGGTTGGTTGTGTGTAAATCAAAGTGAAAAATTAGCAGTTAGTTATTTTAAACAGCTCTGCAAGCTGGTAAACTCACAGGTACGTTTGGTTTCTGCTGCAGTATTTCTTGGATTGTCCTGATAAATCACAGTAAAACTTTTCCCATGATCACAGCAGATTGAAGTCTGCCTGTTTGTTGTAACAAAAACACATGGATTACCTCTTAGATTCACTCACATTAGTGGAATATTTTCCTGCTTTTACAAACAACATATTTGTGCCTCAGTCTTATTGTCAGAGATGAACCCTGGTGGAGAAACAGTGCCATCTAAAGGCAAAACACCACATTACACCTCCATGCACAGAAAGGTAAGCGCATCCTGCAACCACTGCTGCTTCTGAAATAATCTGAAAGTTAAAAAAGTTCTGAAATATGAAATAAATAAATAAAATGCACAATTTCCAGACCGACAATGACACTAAGGCAAATTACAGCGATGAAATCTGAAAAAAAACTTTGATAAAATATAAGTTTGATCTGCAGGATTGCAGTACATTTACGATACAGGTGGGGCTGTTGGAGGTCAGGTCTGTTTCAGAAATAAGTCCTTCTCCTAATGATGTCCAACTTTGGCTCCTAAGCGTTGGACAGAAAGAAAAACATTAATAACATGTTCCACACAAACAGCTGAATTCACTTTTTAAAATTAGTTTTATTTGGAACAAAACTTCTCAACCCAGTTTAAAACAAATTTAAAAAGTGGCAGTAGCTGGACTCGTGCTCTCAGACTTTAAGACGAGGCTGACTGGTTCTAGCTCGCGGGAAGAAGATCTAAAGGTCATCGTCCTGCAGGGCCCTTCAGGCAAACGGCATGCACACACACACACTCACACACACACACACACACCGACCGATCAGGAGCATGCTCAGTGGAGACTCCACAAAAACAAGCTCCTGTTGTCTGGCCCGTTTCCACTCCTGTTTAAACTTGAAAGGAATAAAACTCCCTCTGATCAGCTGGCTGTCGGGCTGCAGCCTCCTTTCCTTCAGGCACCATTCCAACAGTAGGTAACATTAAATCAGTCTAATATGTTCATCAGAGAACCAGAACCAGCTGGGTTCCTTCATGTCTTCAGTATTTTTCCAGGGCGAGATAAGCCTGGTTCTTGGTCCATTTCTGGACCTTTTATCAAAGCATAAAATTCCCCATGAATATAATCCAGACATTTCAAAGATTCTCAAGATGCACAAAAGTGCGAAAGTGATGAAAGATTATTTATTTAATAAAAATAAGAGTAAAAGGTAAAAATATTCAGGTTTCTGATAAACCTCCCTGGACTAACTCTTCCAACTGTCTCAGGTCATTTAGGATTAATTATTTCTATTTGCTAATTACCAGAATAATATAATATCATTATTTTATTACTTTCTTTAACATCAGACGTTTACATACACTAAGGTAGCTGCTCCTTTAAACAATTTGGGAATGCCCAGATGATGATGATGTCATAGCTTTGTAAACGTCTGATAGGTTAATTTTCAGAAAGTGAGTAAACTGAAGACACACCTGGAGATTAATTTAAAGGCAACACTTCAAACACTCCACTTCTAGAGATGTAAGGACATGAACATATTGTATCATGATTATTGTGTACAAATTCATCATGATTAACAATATTATCAGTTTCCCTAAACTGTCATTACAGCTACATCCTAAATGTATTGTATGGGACGTTTTGCTGCAGGAGGGACTGGTGCACTTCAGAAAATAGATGAAGGAAGACGACTATGTCGAAATATGAACCTCTTAAGCCCAAAGGGGTTTTCATGAAGATTTAAATAACACGTCCAAATCTAAGATAGTTTTTCTCAGAAATAAGTAACTCCGTTTAAATAATCACTATGTTAGAAATGATGTTCTTCAAATGCGAGTGGGAATTCTGGTCTACCTTTGCTGCTGGTTGGGTAAATCCTGCGTTGATTTTGACCAAACGTATATTTTTGGAATCTGTAAGATCGCTCCTTTCAGCAGACATGCTGGTTGTGTGTAGAAGCCGTGGAGTTTGTTTACTTTGGGATTGAACTATTTATAGTTTTAATTGTTTGGTGTTCGTAGGAATGGTTTATAAAAGCTTTTACCAAAGATTGTAACATTTCCGGGGATACCACACATGTTTTTGTTCAACTAGGTGATCTTACTGTAATGAAGGTAACTGGAGCAAGTGAACCGGAACAAGGCTGCAGGTCCAGATGCTGTCAGCCCTAGAGTTCTGAAGGTCTGTGCAGAGCAGCTCTGTGGGATTCTGCAGCACCTCTTTAACCTTAGCCTGGCCCAGAAGAAGGTTCCAGTGTTGTTGAAGACCTCCTGTCTTGTTCCGGTACCAAAGAAAACTCACCCATCAGTCCTCAATGACTATAGACCTGTTGCCCTGACAACCCACATCATGAAGGTCCTAGAGAGATCCCTGTTGGCCCACTTGAGTAAGCAAACAAACTATCAGGACCTCCTTCAGTTTGCTTATCACTGTGGAGTTCAAGATGCCATCAAACACCTGCTTCATCAAACCCACTGTCATCTGGACAAAGCCAGCAGCACTGTGAGGATCATGTTCTTTGATTTCTCCAGAACATTTAACACAATTCAACCTGATCTGCTTTGTCAGAAACTCCAGAAGACTCAGGTGGAGGCCTCAACAATCTCCTGGATCAAAGACTGCCTGACAAACAGACCACAGTTTGTGAGACTGAAGGGTTGTGTGTCTAACCAGGTAGTCAGCAGCACAGGAGCACCACAGGGAACTGTACTCTCACCATTCCTCTTCACTCTGTACACCTCAGACCTCCAGAACCAGACAGACTCCTGTCATCTGCAGAAACACGCAGATGATTCTGCAGTTGTTGGTGTTTACAGTTTCTACTCAAGAGCTGTTGTTGCCCTGAACACTGCAAATCCATGTAAACCCCGATTTATTTGATTGTTTTCACCGACTTCGAGAGTTGCTATTATTCAATTGGGTTGCGCTTTTTTTTTTTTTTACACTGACAATAAAAAGGATTCTGATTCTGATCTGAGATGGAGAAGAAGCTGAGTACAGGGAGCTGGTGGACCACTTAGTGGCATGGTGTGGAAACAATCATCTCATCTTGAACGTGAATAAAACAAAGGAGATGATTGTAGATTTTAAGAAAAACAGGACTAGGTCAGACACTATTTCCATCCTGGGAGAAGAGGTGGAGGTGGTCGAAGGGTATAAATACCTCGGTGTTCACCTGGACAACAGACTGGAGTGGAGATGCAACTATGAAGCCTACAAGAAGGGACAGAGCAGACTGTACTTCTTGAGGAAGCTTAGGACCTTCAGTGTTTGCAGCAAGATGCTGCAGATCTTCTATAAGTCTGTTGTGGAGAGTTTGATCTTTTCTGCCATCATCTGCTGGGGAAGCAGCATCAGAACCAGGGACTTAAAAAAGCTCAACAAGCTGATAAAGAAGGCTGGCTCTGTTCTGGAGACTCCTCTGGAACCTCTGGAGATCATTGTGCAAAGAAGGATTCTTCATGAAATGAAGAACATTATGGAGAACCCCAGAAAAATGATACAATTTAATTCCAGAAATTTCCAGACTTTTTAAGAGTGTGTAGAAACCCTGAAAATTGGACATGTGTTAAATATGGAATAAGCAATAACATTTTTCACGTGGCAGGGGACCGGCAGTCAACGGACTCTATCAATCTGCCTCTTACTTCATTTTTTTGCCTCGTGACACAAACTCGTTAAGCAGAAAACAGCAGAGGACAAACTGAAAGTCAAAGTTAAAGCTCCTCAAATGCACCGTGATGGGAGCAGAAATCAAACCTCAGCAGGCAGAAATGGTTTTGAGTTTATAGCCTGACATTTTACGGTCATTATCCTTCATTACTCACTGCGGGGGAAGAAACACACAGACACAGAGGATAATGGGTGGTTTTGAGTAGATATGAGGAAGAAACGATGCCGGAGTGGCAGGGCAAAAGGAGGAAAATAGTTATGAGCGTCTAATGGAGGAGGACAGAGGAGAAAGGATTGTAGGTGTTGGTTTGTTTTAGGGGAACAGAGCTGTGATTATGGCAGGTGAAGCAGAGGAGAAAAACAGCATCTTCCTGGGGGAACCAGTAAAAGTCAAACAGCAGCAACAGCTGAAATAAACGCTCTTCAAACACTAAATAATTCACATCGTTTGTTTTCCGCTCTGGGATCCCCCGTGTGGGTGGACTTCTCTGCCAGGACGGATCAGATCATCCGACTTTGACGGAAGAACTTCTGATCCTCAGAGAGGCTGAGCTAAAAACAGCTGAAAACCCTGAAGAGACGAGTGAAAAACGCCCCGATCTGCATCGTCCAAACACTGTCTGCAGTTTCTCTATCTGGCTTAGAAAAAATGGTCTCAAAGCTGTGAAACTCTGCTGAAGCAGAACCAGAACATCTAAAATATTGTGATGAAGTCCAGAAAAGGATATTTAGAAGACTGTGATTCTCTGCCTCAAATGGAGTCAAGTAACCTGGTGTCTTGTTTCTGACTGACTGCATGAAGGACAGACAGATCAGGGCTTCATCTGAACAGGAAACTGTTGCTCCTTCTTGAGGAGGTAAAGAAGAAGCTGAACTGAAATGTGAAGCTCTGCGCTTACTGTTCCATCGAGGCTCCAACCCTCAACTATGGTCCTGAGATCTACGGCTACAGGTTTTATACTCTGATGTGCTTGTTGATCCGTTCCATATGGGCTTATTATCTGCCTTCCCACAGCACAGGATCAGAGCGTGACCTCCAGCTCAAAGGAAGAAATGTCTGAACTTTCTAAAATGTAAACCTAAAACTGAAGTAAACAGGTCATAAAAACATCGCTTTATGGAAATTTACTGCCTGCTCCTGTTAAGCTAGTTAGGAGAAAAACACTTTCTCTACAGAAAAAGTTTGGTCATTAGCACCTTTTTGTTTACATCTGATTATTATTTAATAACAGTAAGAGATGAAGGAAGAGCTTATATTCAGTGATCACTTTAATGTGCTGAAATGTAGCATCAGATGGACCTCACACTGGTCTCTGTGTAAAAGCTTGATGTAAGTAATAAATCAGACATCAGTCCTAATGAGACGAGTTGGTTCTGGTAAACCTGGTCTCATATCTGCAGTCCAGCTCAGTTATTTATCTGGTTTATTATTTATTTCTTCATGCTGGCATTCAGGGAGGCTTTTCTCAGGGAGGAACCAGGACTCAGCCTGGCAGAGAGGCTCCTCCACTGACCTTTCCTTTGTCTCCCGAAGCTTTTTAATTGGTCTCAGACTTCAACACATGTCTGATCAGGACAGCCACACTGTGTGTGTTTTACTGAGTGACTCAGCAAGTGTGTGTCTATTCTCAGTGGTTCAGACAGAGAAATCAGGACCTCAAAACCCTTTCCAGGTCCTAAATTAATTAATAAGAGTTCTGGTTTGGTGACCACCATCGGGTGTTGTTACCTTGTCAGCGTTGTCTGCAGCCAGCAGGTTGGTGGCCAGGGTCTGCAGTTTGTGCTGGGCCATGTTCTTGAGCGCAGCCAGGCTGCGGCGGGTCATGGCTTGCTTTAGGTTCACTGCAGAGTGACTCAGAGCGTCGACGGTGGCAGGAGCGAGCTCATCGCAGGCGTTCAGGATCTCCACGGCCGTGATTCCCATCACACAGCGATCCAGAGCTCCTGAAACCACAAATAAAGGGAGGTAAATAAATTCTGAAAAACGTTCAGGACAGTTTAGCTGTTTAAAAGAAATAAGAAATGAATGAGACTTAAGACTTTTGCACAGTAGCACCGGGACATTAGTTGACCAGAATCTGCAGGGCATTACTGGTGCCTGATCTGTTGGAAACTCCAAAGTGTTTTTCAGTCAGTGAATCCACCATGCTAAGCACTACCAGGTCACTGTGACAACAGCACTCCTCTGTGTTTTCTAAAGAAACATTTCTACGGCATCTCGATACATGTCTGTGGTTCATTCAGGCTGCGAGAGAGTGAGAGAGAGCAAGACTTCAGCAGGAAACAGTAAGGCTGAACAGAGAACAGCAAATGCGCCCAGTTTGATCTTTCTAAGCGTTCAGCCTCTGTGTGTTAAGGACCATGATGGATTTGGAAATGTTGGTAGCCTTTGGAAATCTCAGAGGTGATAATTTAGCATGTTAACCACATCAATTAGCAATAAAAGATGCTGTGGAGAGATTAAAATGTCAGCTCTGTTACCATTCTGGCTTTGTTTGTAAAAATAATGATTTTACCTCTGCTCCAAAAATAAATAATTAATGATCACTTACGCCAGGACGACTGGAATAAAATATTTTCAATGCGCTTATATATTTTAATATTATAGCTCTTCTAAATCAATCTAAATCAACTAAAATCGGTATTAGCAGGTCAAAGCTTTACAAAAGCCAGAGACTGGAAATAAGTGAAAACAAACGGATCAGTGCATCTTTATACAGCTCAACATGCCTGGATGTAATTCAGGTCACAGATTGTATTTTCCCTCCTCAGCTCTCCGGTGCATGCAGAGAGATGTTTATGGAGACATCATTACAGCAGACAGAGTATTCGGGATCCGCAGTCAGTCAGGTATTGAGCCAGTGAGTGTTTGTGTGAGTATGTGATGAAAGACCAATCAACTGCAGCCCCATTACCTGTCTCAACGCCTGAGCACTTCCACACCTCCTTTAATTTCACACTTATCTAACCTGCACTCCTCCAGCGGTGCACCAGCACACAGAGCTCATCAGGCAGATGTTACCTCAGTGCAGCCAGGCCTACATGTATAAACCTGTTTCTGCAGCCTGTTAACAGTCTCCTAAGAGCTCGGCAGCAGTGCTGATGCTCCACCCCGGACTTGGACCCCACATCTGAATTTAACGCGCTTCTTCCAGTGAGAACATGAAGCGTTAACTATATTGAGGAGGATGATTCATAATATATTAGAAAAACACCTAAACACACTAATCAAACTCAAATTATCACATGGTGCTACAAATTTAGCTCCACTTGACACTGATCCCAGATCTAAAAGCTGGTTTGATTAAATAGTTAAACATCTAATAAACATGTTGAGATAAATTACTAATCAGTTCATGACACCTAATTTCAAAAGGTCAGAGGTAAACTGTTTGTTTTCACACAAGAAAACCCTTTAAAAATAAAAATAAAGCGTGATGAAAGTTTTCAACAAGACAAGCTCAAGATCATAAAGAAATATTATTTCAAACTTTCATGTTAATTACTATCCTAAAAAACTTCAACCTGAAAAGGAAATTCTGCTGCAAAACTACAGAGAAGCAACGATTACAGTATGAATCTAGTAGGTGGCTCACTTTGGGTTTGGACCTGCTGGTTCCTGTCATCTCAGAAGACATCTGTGTAAATTCCGGTTCGTTGAAAGATAACAGAATCAAAAAGGAGCTTCTAATAAAATGTGATTTTTTACTAAACACAGAACAGAAAATATGCCGCTGGCCGGTGCATTTACAGACATGGGATTAATCAGCTCTGATGCATTTTATATACACTTAATAAAACATCTCGTACCAGCCGTTTGGCACAGTGGTGGAGGTGTGATGATGGGGGCAAAAAAGTGGCCTTGATGTGGAAAAATGAGACAGAGCCTACAGGCAAAAACATTAACATTAAAAAGTTGTCCCTGTCAGTTAAAACAATGACAGGATCCAGTTAATAAGCTTTTTAATTAATGCTGATTGGTGAATTATCAGCAAAATAATATGAAAAGAACAGATTTTTTTTTACTATAATGGAAACAGCAGAGCAAGAAATCTGAATTTCACCCTTTAACACCAGATTATTTATAATAAAGTAAGATTCTAACAGAATACAGCAATAATCCAGGAAGATGAATATGATCATATTTGCTATAGACGTTTCTGATGAACAATACGTTTCCTGAGGCTCAGTTAAGTGTAACTTTATGTGTCTGTGGAAAGTTTGATTCTGAACATTCAGAAGCATTTTTAACCTTTAACGTATCTAAAAAAAAAAAACAGCTGCTGCCTCAAATTTTACTGAATCTGTTTGTTAAGAAAACCTCTCAAACAAACTGGCTTAATCAGCACATGAAGAAGAATCTGATCCAACTCCCGGAGCAGGACCCACCAGAAATGATCTGATCTCACCTGTATCCATCTGCCAGACGTAGACGGAGCCGTCGGAGCATCCAACCACCAGGTAGTCGTCGGCTGGGCGCCACTTGATGACCTGGATGGGGAACAGGTGTCGGGACGCCAGCATGATGCACTTCCTCTCCCGGAGACTGAGCAGCCCGACAGAGTGGTCGCTTGCCACAGAACAAACGCAGTGCTGCACCCGGGTCTGCAGAGAGGAAGCAGCAGGGATCTGAGCTCAAACTGCTCCCACTGATCCTGAATACATTTTCAGGTTGATGACAGGAGGAGGATGACCAAGTTCCCTGTGAATGAACATCAATATTTCTGGAACAATGAGAGACCAAACTGGAGGTGTTTGGTCATGGTTCACAGCAATTATTTTGTTCCAAATAAAGAAACAAATCATCATTTATATCATTTCTATTTATTAATGTTTATTTCTATTATATCTTTATTTATTATATTGTTTCATTAGGCTAATGTATATGCAATACTAATTAAAACCAAATAAAACAGCTAGGACAGAAATGGAGTGATAATCTCTGGCCTTTACGGCTCAGATGCTGTAAACTGTTCGGGTTTCCAGTCCTGATTTAAAGGACCCAACAGTTTCTGCACATCTCAGGTTTTCAGGAAGTTTGTTCCATAGCTGAGGAGCCATCATCTTGTTTGGTTCCGGTTCTGGGAGTCAGCAGGCCTCCAATGACCTGAGGGCTGTACCTGACCAGCAACTCTGTCGTGTGTTTAAACCAGGGCGACTCGGTGCCGTACGGACATCAGCAGCCTGTTAAATGATGCTCGTCCCTGATGTTGTTTAGGACTCTGGAAGCAGCATTTTATATAAGAACATTACAAAGACCTAACGTCCTGAAAATAAAGGCATCCACCAGTTAGGTATGAACTGTTTGAGGTTTTTATGCTATGTTAACGTCAAAAGTATCAGGCTACTGATAACAAAAATAACGATAACCTAACTAAATTAAATTTTATTTAAGACTGATTATAGAATATTGATTATTACAGCTATGATGAAGTCATCTACTACATGTTATTATTTTAATACACAAAGTTAGAGCTCCTTGTAGCTCTAAAAAGAACATTATCTTTAGAGGAATGACGGGTTCCTGTCTCCACACCATGACTGTCTGATCTCTGCAGCAAGAAATATTTCCAAATAGCTGTGTTTTTCTTTCTTTCAGACAGCTGACTGACAGTGTGCAGCAACAGGCGGGGTAGGGGCTACAACATGTTACTCTATGCTCCATGCAGCTGTAAAAAACTCTTGACACTTTTTCAGCCATCTCATTCCAAAATGTGTTTTTTGACAAACATTTTTGCTTCTTGTGTTTAATTTATTACAGGAAGATTTTCTTCTTCCAGAACTGGATAATAAAACCCCAAAGAGATAAAATAAACAAGTTGGATGTGTAAGTTTGGTCTATGTGACCCCCAGCACCTTCAACGAAGACTCAGAGACCTGACCCTGCAGGCAGTAGACACATTAACACATCTCAGGTCTTACGCTGCAGTTTTCCGGTGGGACGATCAGCTGAGTGATCTCCCCTCCGTGCACGCAGAAGATGTGCTTCATCTCTCCGGTGAAAATGTCCCAGACAATGACGGAGAAGTCCACTCCTCCCGACACCAGGGAGCGCTGGTCGTAACGGGGAGACACCTGGTACGGATAGAGGACGCAGGTCACCTTGTTCCGGTGGCCCCGCAGGGTTCGGTGGGGGGGCCAGCCTGCAGGACAGATGGATGGAGACAAACATCAGATCAACGCTGAGGCAAAGAACAATAAAAAAAAAAGTGAAATCTACCTGTGTACGAGTCTTTGTGTTCAGATGTTTGTTTGGAAAAAACAAAAGGTGCCCTATTTAAAAATAGAACGAAATGCTTGGTTTCACTGCCGTCTGAGCTGACTGAGCAGCTTGTTCTCATCATGTGTTGACACTCCCAGTGTCAGCAATGCATGTATACTGCTACACTCACATCTGTTCTTATTGCTTTCTGTTATTTACAACAACAGAAAAAAAGCCTATAAACAGTTTCCAAAGCTCTCCACACCAAAGCAAAGCAAGAATGGCTGTAAAGATAAGAAAAGGGAGCTTACAGAGCCATCACATGGGTGCACAAAGTGAGCAGTGGCCATATGGAAAGCCAGAAGGGTCTAAATTAGTGACCTTTGAAAAGTTTGGTGGAGTCTAATGAACGTGTCAAATACACCTTTATGATATGATGGCACATCTGATAGTAAAACTATACAGTGTTTAAAACGTGTCATCCTAGGTGTTAGCGAGTGTTTGACACTTATAATGTCATTCAGTTCTGCACCAACTGAGTTAAAATGAAGTTAAAGTCAAGTTAACTGAAAGGAAGAACTCCTGGTCACTCAGAAAACACCACGGCCTACATGACTGAGAATCTACACCAGGGGTGCCCAGGTCCAGACGTCAAGAGCTTCCATCCTGCAACGCATAGATGCATCTCTGCTCCTGCACACCTGAACCTAATGAATGTCTCATTACCAGGTCTCAGCAGAGCTGAATGACTGAATGCTGATGAGGGAATTCTGCCATTCAACAGACACCTTTTTTGGTTACTTTGGTTTTGTGTTTAATGATGATAAACATTACATTAAATGAAAATTACCTGTAGTTCTTGCATTACCTTGGTGTGGAATGCTTATTCTCTGCTGTGGCACTAAAGTCAAAGCAATCAAACCACATGTTCACATCCCGGTGGATTCCCTGGGATTAAAGTTACTCTGACTGGACCATCTATTCAGTGATGGTTCAGAATAATTACTGGCATCGTAAAATTCAACCACGTTAAAACTGAATAGTTTGGGAAAAACGGTGCACGACTCTTTCATAGTGACACAGAAACATGTTTCATTGTATGTTCTGTAATATTAAAATCCTCAGAAAAATAATACATTTCAAAAGAACAAATCTAGTCATCCACCTCCTTCACCTCCTCACCTCTCCTGAGCATGTGCTCCCCCTGCAGCAGCTGGACGATGGCCGTCTGGGTGGCGGGAACGAGGACGATGCTGCCGTCTTCTCTACCGCAGACTAACCGGCCCTGAGACGGGATATAAACGCTGGCTGTGACCTGGAGATAGATGAAATTCAAATGATGAACTGACTCAGCAGCTCAAAAACAAAACAAAAACATTAAAAGTCATTTTGTTTTTAACTGTGTGTTACGAGTGCTTGGTGAACCTTGATGGGTTGCTCTTTGTTGGGCAGGACGCTCAGCTGATCAATGATCCCTGAAGAGACGGGTGTCAGCTTATCAAACGCGTCCTGCAGGCTGATGGTGGACGATACCTGCAGCTCTGCACACACAGACCAAATTTTAACCAATCATCATGAAGTTTGGTAAGATGAAACATTACAGTATAAAATCCACAGTTTAGATGTGAACAAACTCCATTTGAAAACTGTTCACAGAGAAGCAACAGCTTCTCAACATCAGTTTAACAGTTAAATAGTTTTCTGTCTTTTAGGTCTTGTGTTTTATATTATTAATAGTAGTGACCTGGTCTGTCCAGCAGATGGCACTTAGGCACCGCAGAAAAGATTTTACAAACTGAGGAAAAACACCAAGCCAAGGCAAGTTCAGTGATGCCTCTTTCATATAACAGGTCCTTTAAAGTAGTTTATATGGAAGTAAATGAACAAACCTTAAAAAAAACATCACATTGAAGACAAAAAGTTTAATTTAAGCATAAAGAAACAAATCATCATTTATATCATTTCTATTTATTAATGTTTATTTCTATTATATCTTTATTTATTATATTGTTTCATTAGGCTAATGTATATGCAATGCTAATTAAAACCAAATAAAACAGCTAGGACAGAAATGGAGTGATAATCTCTGGCCTTTACGGCTCAGATGCTGTAAACTGTTCGGGTTTCCAGTCCTGATTTAAAGGACCCAACAGTTTCTGCACATCTCAGGTTTTCAGGAAGTTTGTTCCATAGCTGCGGAGCCATCATCTTGTTTGGTTCCGGTTCTGGGAGTCAGCGGGCCTCCAATGACCTGAGGGCTGTACCTGACCAGCAACTCTGTCGTGTGTTTAAACCAGGGCGACTCGGTGCCATACGGACATCAGCAGCCTGTTAAATGATGCTCGTCCCTGATGTTGTTTAGGACTCTGGAAGCAGCATTTTATATAAGAACATTACAAAGACCTAACGTCCTGAAAATAAAGGCATCCACCAGTTAGGTATGAACTGTTTGAGGTTTTTAAGCTATGTTAACGTCAAAAGTATCAGGCTACTGATAACAAAAATAACGATAACCTAACCAAATTAAATTTTATTTAAGACTGATTATAGAATTTTGATTATTACAGCTATGATGAAGTCATCTACTACATGTTATTATTTTAATACACAAACAAGAACTGACAAACAACTGATTTAGTGTTTTAGAGGGTTTTACCACAGAGTTTGATCTCTTTTTGCATCTTGCTAGGAGTCTATCAAGCTGATATTAGCTGGATAACTGGTCAAAGTATCTGCTCACGTAGCCAGCCTGCAGTCAGCTGATTTGCAGGAGAGCTCCTCGTAGCTCTAAAAAGAACATTATCTTTAGAGGAATAATGGGTGCCACTTCCTGTCTCCATACCATGACTGTATGATCATGGCAAGAAATATTTCCAAAAAGTTTTTCTTTCTTTCAGGCAGCTGGCTGACAGCGTGCAGCAACAGGCAGGATAGGGGCTGCAACATGTTACTCAGCTGTTTTGTGCAGCTGTATAAAACTCATGACACTTTCTCAGCCATCTCATTAAGAGGTCTTTGAACGCTGAGAACCGCGGGATGGAAATGTGAGCGGTATCAGGATTTACCCTGAACTGCTCCCCGCCTCACCAGCTTTTCTGGGTTTCGCTTTAACACAAAACTCTTCGTTACGATAATGTTCTTAAAATGAGAGCTGGCTGATTAATAATACACTTTATGTGAATGTTTTAATCCAAGAGGAGACATGGGTTTCTGGCGCTCATTGTGCTTTTTTGCTTCATTGAGTCTAGCTGAGGGCTAATTTCTAACCCTGCATTTTAAGACTAAAAACAAACACAGATTTTTGTCTATTCTGCGTTGATAGGAGGAAATTCTGACCCATCCAAAATCACGTTTTAATTATCCTAGTTGTCTAAGGAGATCTTGCAGTACGTAGATGATAAAAAGAAGTGGCCTAACAATGGAGCCTAGAGGAACCCCATGTGTGATCTATTTCATTCAGATTTATAAATGCCAAAAGATAGACAGCCTTAGTCCGACAAAAAAGATCTGAACCAAATTAGCAGAAGTTAGAAGTTAGTGCAAGAAATCTATCTAGAGATTCAGTTGGTTTGTGATGATAGGGAGAAACCTGCAGGATAAAGTTGAAGCAGAGCATCAAACCTTTCATTACCTGGTGGACTCGCAGTCAGTTGTGGAGGCGATGAGTCTGGGACGCTCCACAGCGACAGGCGGCCTGCCGAGTCTCCCTGGATCAGCAGCTTGTGGAAGGGCTCCCGGCGGCCAAAGCAGAACCGAGTCACAGGAGGACAGATATGGAGCTTGGGGGAGGGGGGGGGAAATCATAAATTTAACTCAGACAGAAAGCTAAGAGAGCGATCACATCAGTGGATTGATTTTCCATCATGTCAGTTTGCAGGGAGAATGGAAACAAGTTAAGTGAAGCAGAAGCCTTTGGCCTTTAAATGAACTGCAGCACCACACAGCAACCAGGAAGAACAGCAAAATCCCACCTTAACAGGATGGAAGTACAAACCAGCTGGAAGCCAAATCCCAACAGACTGTCTGGGTTTTACTGAGGCCCTCAGAGACAGAATCCTGGAGCTGTTTCTGGATCATTTAGATCTCCTCATGTTTCTTTGCTACATCATGTAAGACCTGTTCATAGTCCTCTGAGCAGGTTTTCTGGCTTAAACTGGAGCTCTTCATATTTCACTGAAGGCGTTTGGTGGTAAAATGACCTCACCAGGTGTTGGCAGGATATAAAGGTAGTAAAATGCCTCAGCTGGGCCTTTCAGTCGCATTTATACCCTGAGGTGAAAGCTTGTACTGGTCCATCTCAGTAACTGTGTTAGAAGAAAGCTGCTGGTGTCACCTCAACACAGGAGCATTCAGATGGTTCAGAGGCAGGAGACGACTGAGGTAAGTCCCACCACGTGTCAAACCACCGCCATAACAATTATTAACACCCATGCAACATTTCCACATTTTGTCACAAACTTCACTGGGATTTTATGAGACATACCCACACAAAGTAGTGCAGAATTGTGAAGTGGAAGGATAATTATAGACTTTTATTAACATTTATTGCAAATAAAAGCATCGGAAAAGTGTGATGTGAATATGCCATCATCCTCCTTTACTCTGATACACCTAAACAGAATCAAAATTAATTTTAAAATTGAAAATGAGATGTTGTAATACTCCATAATCTGAGCTATGTGGAAGCATGTACTGCAGAACACACCATCCTTATGGTGTGACATGGTGGTGGCAGCATCATGCCATGGCGAAGCTTTTCTTCAGCAGGGAAGGTGGTGTTGGGACCCCAGCCATGGTTACAAAATGAAAGGCCAGTACGAACTTTTCTGGAACTTTCAAAATAAATTGCATTAACCTACTTCCAGCACAGCCAGAAACAGGGAATAAAAGCGGACTTCCCGTGACGTCACTGTCCGAATAAAAACCCCGCTTTTGCAACAAACAGACCTCTTCCATGCAGGTCCCAAGTGGAACTGGACGGAGTTACACAACGCGCTAATGTCTCTTTGCTGGCAAACAGACATAACTCTTCAAACTGGATCCAAGAGTGTCATACGATCACGCGATCATATGCACTAAGCTAAGTATGAATGAATTGCTGTTTGTGTATCCTGTATTCATTCATGAACGGGGTAATTATGGTACGAGCGTTGCTTGACTTTCTCTCTGAGGTCTACAGAAGCAAACTGTGTTCCAGAGAGTTCCCAGCAGAGACCCTGTCTCTACAATGCCGAGTGGAGCAGTTTTTCCCGGTCTGAAGGAAGGACAACAGGACCGCATCACCGTGGTTACAGCAGTAACGTACAGTTTGGCCGGCCCTTCTGTCGGCTGGCCAAACCTTCAAATTTGTCGCCCCGGACAACTTTTCCTCAGCACGGTTCACGTAAGAGGTTGTGTTTTGGGCAGAAGAAGTAGTTTAGAATGAAATAATCTAAACATTTTTCGTTTTATGACGTTTGGATTTGTTTGTGTTGAAAACTCAGCCATCTTAGTGCTAGCAGATTATCTGCTCAGCACATGTGTGTTCTGTGTTTTTTTTTAAGTTAAGACAAACTTTATTTAAAGGGTGATTTTAAACAGAGAAGATCGGTCATAACGCGCCGTCCACGCTTATGCATTTTAACCCTTTCATTAGTGGTATTTTAAAGGTATGTGTTTGATTCTGGTGATAAGCTACAAGCTTCTTTTGTTAGCTTCAACCGCTAACAGCTACGAACACGTGCTTGTTGCTAAGATCATTCACCCAAAAAGGTTTAGTTTTCAATCTGGTAAAATAATATTTCCTAAATATTATTTTACTAAACTTGATAACTAAGTAACACAATTAAGCCCATTTCTCCAGAAAGATTTGGTTCTTATTCAAAATAATATTTCCTTAAATATTGTTTTACTATTTCCTTAATAATATTTCTTTATATATTATTTTAATAAATAAAGGCAGTTAGTTAAATACCGTTGAGAATTAGTCATCAAGAAGGTTGGTTTTATTCAGCAAATCGTTCTTTAAAATATTATTTTATTAAAATCATATTTTATCTGATCTTGCATTGTGAATGGTTGTCTAAAGGTATGCTGATTACAGCCTCAGTTAGTTCCAAGACTAACTTAACTTCATTTCCAGATTCTTCAAGATAATCCTTGGTTCTCAAACATAAACATTGCATGGTAATGTTGCATCACTCTTTTGGTCATGATTTTCAATCATCTTTAATCAACTTGTTTATATTGTACATAGCCCATTAGTCTTCATCATTCTTTAATTCTGCTTGGTAGTTTAGTTGGATTGTTTTAGCATAGTAAAGAGTTTGTTGATTGAAATATGTTTGACTTTGAGTTGACTTATTTTTGTTAATAAATTCTTGTATTTTAAGAAATTGTGCGAATTCATTCTATGTGTGTGCAGAGTTTTGCTGTTCAATAATGTCAGAGCTTGGCTCATCCCTTTCATTTTTGTCCTAATACCATCGCCTTACTGGGCTGGTATTCACAGGACAACCCTTAACAGACCGAAATATTATTTAATAAAATATTAGAGAATTAATATTAAATATTAAATAATATACTCATATTCATAATAACAACACTGGTCAGATGTGATAGGAAGATGGCTGGAGCTATAGCCATCTCTACAGCCAGAGATACAATGGATGGTTTAGACCAAAACATATTCATGTGTTTGAATGGCCTAATCAAAGTCTAGACCTATACACATCGGAGAATCTGTGGCAAGACCCAAACACTGATGTTCACAGATGTTCTCCATCCAATCTAACCGGGTTTGAGCTGTGTTGCAAAGTAGGATAAGCACTAATTTCAGTCTGTAGGCGTTAGAGCTGTTACAGAAGCTGTCACACAAAATCCCAACAAAATACATACAAGTTCTGCAACCTGAAAAAATGTGGCTAAGTTTATAGGGTGTGAAATCTTTAAGAGGCACAGAAAATCCAGTCATCAGTGGAGAAAATGTTCTGCTCAAACAGCACAGGAAAGAAAGGAAGGAACAGGGATGATCATCAGCAGGAGGCAACATTGAAGAAACCAAGCATTAAAACGGAGCTTTGAAGATATACTTTAAATTTAGTTCTGGACAATTCTGTATGTGAAGCCATGAAACGGGTGGAGGAGATGTTTTAATCATGCAAACCTGTTCATTTTTAGATGAATTTTAACCATAATAAGCTTTAGTGGGTGGTATAAGTGGAAATAAATTAACTGCAGCAAAGAGGAAAACAGACAATATTTTCTTTTGTATGATATCGCAAAAATAACTCAACAGAGTCATGAGCAAAATCTCCAGTAGCAGATTAGTCAGATGTAGTTTGTCATTGCAAAGAGCTCTATTACCTTAAAGGTTCACTTTATCTTCACTGAACTTTAAAGCAATCGGCTAATTTCATGTCAATGCAGTCATATCAGCAGATATGAAGCTGTGAAAGAGTCACTCTAATGATCCGACTGACCGCTGTGAAATGATGATGTTCTTGTGTCAGCAATGGTAACCTCCAAAGAGGAGCAGCAGCGTCCCACGTCGCATCAAAACGGCCTCGTGTGCAGGAAACCACAGCTCAGAATACTGCAGCTGAAAGAACAGTTCTATGTCATCTCTACTGGGCTTCATAGAACCGTAGTTACAGTCAGAACTTTCATTTTCCGGATCATGAGAAACTTAAAAGCTGAGATGTTCAGTTGCAGAAAAGGCGGCTTCAGGATGTCCAAGAGACTCCGGCAAGCAATCATGTTGCCACCAGTGCAGAGCTTGAGACTAAATGTATAAAATGGGATTAAAATGTCATCCAAGAGCAACTACTTCAGCACATCTGATTCCCCCTCAGAACCTGCGTTTAGATCTCAACAAGAAGGTGGACAAACAAAAGCCAACAAACTGGGATCAGCTTCAAGCACTAACAGGACAAGAATGGCTAACCATCAGTCAGGAATAGGGTTAAATCCAGCAGCTCGGACCGAAAAACAGGCGTTAAGAAGAAGAAGGATCGACACTGGAAATATTATTCCTCAAATTTAGGAATTTATCCAGTCAGCAAAACAGTTTTAATTTAACTGATTCTTCCATATGAACATTTTAAAAAGTATAAGTTAAAGGTTGTTCTACCCTACAGTTATTAATTAATTACTCTGCTTGCTTTCTTTCAACTTTAAATTTATTTCCTCTTCCTCCTTTAAATTCAGTATTTTAAGATATGCTTTCAGTGTAATAATAATTATTATTATTACTATTAATATGTTTTGCACTTGCATCATATGCTTCTTCCCAAGCCAGACACACAAACTGCTCATGTACCTCTAAATCTTTTGGTCATAGATGTAAACTCTTCATCGTTTCATCTGCAAATCTTTTTTTAGCTCGTAAGTTTCTGCAGATCAGCCAATTAACTCTTCTTCATGTTGCCTGCTGCTGACACTAAGAGTTTCTGGGCTTACAGGAGCCTCTAGAGGCCGGTGTTGGTAAAGCTGCTTTGGGGTGTAGAGCTCAGAGTCGAAGCCGCTGGGACGGAGGCATATCACCTCCACCTCCTGCTCCTCCTCCTCCTCCTGCTCACCTCCGTCCTTCTGACAGGGAGTGAGGAGGGCCGGTGTTTATACAGGGGGGAGGCAGCAGCGATCAGAGCACAGGAAACAACAACAAAAACCAAACTAAATAACAAGCAAAACATAAATACACACAGAGGAAATTATAACATTCAGAACAAACAAATCTAAAAGAAAATCGGTAATTTGGTTTCACGCACACGGATTAAAGCTAATTCAGGTTTTATAAGGTTAAAATTCTCCAGGCAAGAACCACGGCTGTTCTGAAGGTTCTGGCTCTTTAACACGTGAACATCAGCTGGTTTAACCCATGTGTCTGAAACAAGCCCTTCTCAGGACATACATTAAAGAACACACAGAAACAAACATAAAGGACATTAAGATGGAGGTGTTGTGTTTGGCTGCAAGCATCATGTTAGCGGAGATGTTCGTTAGTATCTGTAACCAGGATCATAACAGCGTTTTTCTACCAAAGGATCTCTCGTTCTTGAACTAGACAGCGTGGTAGCGAAACAGCGGAGCTTGCTGAGCTGCGCTCAATGCTCCTTCTAATGTAAAAAGAGAGCATCCGTAATGGCATGTACAATGTTTTCATTAGCATATGTTCAGCATCCGCGACTGTAACAGAAATGAGTAGTTAAACGACGTGTTTAATGCGTTTTTGCAACCATAAATTATGTTTATAGGGTACGTTCTTCATCTTCGTCTGCGTACCTGTTGCTTCTATGGTCTGCAGCTTCAACACGCCCGCGGGTGACGTTACGGTTCGCGCAGAAGAACCAAGTATTCTGCGGTTCCCGAGTTGAACCAGATTATGCCCCCTGGAACCCTCTTTTTATTGGTGGAAACATGAATCATTAGTTCAAAATTACATTCGGGAACCTTGAATGGCTTCGAACTGCGTTGGTGGAAAAGGGGTATAAGAGGTCCAAGCCCACGGAGGCGAGGGATCACGGCACCAATTATTTATCCAACTGCAACATAAAACCATAAAAAACTGGAAACTTCCCTAAGAACATGAGTACAGTCCATACACTGCTACTCAGCTACTAAAATTCACTACTACTCACCAATAGGTGGCGCTATGGCTAAGAAAAACTCTTTTTGGGGTACTTAACTTCTAAACTTCTTTAGAACCTGAACCGCTGATAGTTTTTTGGCTTTTCACCTCTAAACCATTAAAAATACCTTTGATTTATAGAATCCCTGCAGGAACTAGCTCTGCCCATTTCCAACTAACCATTTTAGAACCATGTTGTTATAAAAAACACCCTGATGAAATGTGACCTTAAAGTTTAAGTCTGAATGGCCGAGAAATCTGCATATTTTATTTAAATATGAATCCAAAACTAATTTTTGGAAGATTTTTGAAACGATTTGAAATAGGTAAGTGAAACAGTTGTACTGCTAGTCAGCTAAAAAGTTTGTTGGCCAAATCTCAGACATTATAACAGATACTTAGATTAAATCTTTTATCCACACGTGGCGAACATCTAACACTAGTGGCCGCTATAATACGGAGGTTTATTTTAATAAAAATAACTGAACTGATTTGCATGTAACTTTGAAGCTTTAAGGCAACATCTTCAATATGGTAATGAAAGGCTAAAGTGGGTGATGCATATGAACAAAAATATTAATTCAGCCATTGAAAACACAGACATAAATCCATAGTGGATTTCTGTGTGGGGACTGAGAACGCCATATGTAACACAACAAGCTAAGATTTCTGAAAGGAAACATGATTGGGCTTGTTTCTGGAAGGACGAACCACTCTGCAGCTCAGCTGACCTGTTTGTCGGAGCAGTCCACGACGCTGTAGATCAGCGGGGGAATCGAGCCTTCTTTGGTTTTTCCAACATCACTGCGGAAATGTTCGCTGGCAGACTGACAGCTGAGGAATGAAACGAAGCATTATGCAAAGCAGCCTGTGGTACAGAGCTTTTATTTCAGCAACTCCAGTCAGGTTTACCTGGCCGGCAGCTTGTAGATGTAGCTGCAGCCGTCTTCGGTCCAGATGATGACTTTATCTGCTGCGATGAACTCCCCTCCAGTCCACGACTGGTCGCTGTCACTCGGCACGGAGCAGAGCAGGGAGTAGTCTCCTGCATCGAACACCTAGCATAAAAAAAGACAGAATGCATCTTTATTTGTTAACATGTTGTGAGACAGGTGAGGCTGCAGGATCCTACCCTCCAGTACTTGGAGCAGACCACCAGCAGACTGCTCTGAGTGAAGCTGCAGAAGGAGATGCTCTGGCAGCCCTGACAGTAGATGGGTTTGGACTCTTCCTCAAAGACAGGATCCAGGTCCTGAACACACGGATAACAGAGTTCACGGATAAAACAGGAAGTGTGTGTTTATGTCAGTGTGTGTGAGAGATCTCGTGCAGCATAGTGAGGTTCAACACCTACAAACCTGCATCTTGCTGACCTCAGCTGTTATCATCCAGACCTTCAGAATCCCCGTCACTGATACTGCCACCACCGTGTCCTCTGAGGAGACACAGGACATTCAAATTGTGCTCATGAGCTACACAGAACAAGTCAACACTGGCCTGTTAAAATCCTCCCTCCTTCTACACATAAATGAGTCCCACCTTGTGTGCGGTGGGATCGGATGATGCTCATGGAGCTGATCCAGTCTGGAGAGATCTTGGAAACCAGGGAGTACAGTACCTCCAGGCTGGTGGCGTCCACCACCAGGATCTCTGGATAGTGTCCATTGCAGAGCAGACGTCCCTCCTTCTGAGTGCCAATGGTGAACTGATAGAACTGACCCAAGAAGAAACCAAAAAAAAAGAAAAACATTTTGGTTTCTTCAGGCTCAAACGGCAACAAAACCTCGTTACATTTTTCTAAACACGGTTTGAATTTTGAACATAGTATTTAAATTCTGTAGAAGTGGTGGTGTTATATTGTAAACTGTAAGCCTGCTTTAATAAATGAACACTGACAATTATTTCTTTACACGAGGCTGGGGACCCGGGGCCATGTCTCTGACAGGCTGGTCTGCAGCACAGGGGCCCCACAAGGAAATGTGCTGGGACCGTTCCTGTTCACCCTCTACACTGCAGACAATCAACTCCCCTGGCTGCCATCTTCTCAGATGACTCTGCCAGAGTCAGCCTCATCACAGGTGAGGACGACTCAGAGTACAAACAGAGGACACAGGACTTTGTGGACTGGTGCCAGCGGAACCACCTCCTGACCAGCGAGGAGAGAACCAAGAAGCTGCTGGTGGATTTCCACGGGTGCAGACCCACCACACCAACCCTGGTGAACATCCAGGGAACTGACATTGAGATAGTGGATGTTCACCTGAACAATAAACTGGACTGGAGTCACAAGACTGATGCTCTTTACAGGACGGGTCAGAGCAAACTCTACCTGCTGACGAGACCAAGATCTCTTGGAGTTCAGGGGGTGCTACTACAAACCTTTTTTACTCTGTGGTAGCATCTGCACTTTCTATGGTGTAGTATGTTAGAGAAGCTGCTTATCTACAGCTGAAATTCAGTGGTTAGATAAGCTCATCAGGAAGGCCAGCTCTGTCCTAGGATCCCTGGACCCAGTGAAGGTGCTGGGAGACAGGAGGACTGTAGCATAAACATCACAATGTCTCCCACCCCACACAGGAAGCTGTTGCAGAACTGGAGAGCTCCTTCACTGACAAACTGCTGAATCCTAGATTCAAAACGTAGCGTTATCACAGGTCCTTCCTACCAGCAGCTGTTAGACTTTATAACCATCACTCCTTCCAACAGACTCCATAAGTCTTTACATCCCTGCTGTTATTTGCAGTTTTTTCCGTCTCTTGTAAATAGTCTGTTGTTGTCTCTATGCACAAAAATAGATGTACATCTGAATGCCCCTCCTCAGTCACACATTTCTTTTAACCTGACTATGCTATTCTTATTTATTCATTGAATTTTCTGATTCTGTAAATTTGCTCTTCCTGTACAGTCTTATCTTTTGTTTTTAGATTTGACCTTTGTGTGAATCTGCATGCTTCCATTTGTCTTTCACTTTGCTGCTGAATGTTCCCACAGAGGGACAATAAAGGGGATTTCTATTCTATTCTATTCTATTCTGAAGTCTGTAGGATTATAAATCATTTTAGGACAGAGTACATGTCGCTCTTTGTGCATCAATAGGTTTACACCAAGCTAAGAGTATCTTTTAGGAGCCCGTGAAGCTGCACAGCGCCCCCTGGATTCACTGTTCACAATGGTCACAGAATTAGGTGTCTGAGTCAGATTTTTTATTTCTCTTTTCTGCTGATTTTATGTTTTTATTTTTAAAACATAAAAAGAAAAATCAAACCCTATTTTTTGACCATAATTTTTCTGCTCAGGTGATTTTTAACACAAAAACCCCAAAATGTGAAACTTGCAATTCAATCTTTTGTTTTTTCATTATTGTTTCTACTGACCTTTACTGTGTCACAGCTTTAAATTCTTCATGTTTTATCTGCTGCCTAAAAACAAAGTGACAATCTGACTCCAAAACAGTTTTAGCTGAACTTTATGTTTAGGGGAGAACACCAGTCATGTCTTCGCTTAATTTAAGGGAGAGGCAGCATCATCGGGGTGCGGGGGTTTCTGGTTCCTATCAAGGCCAGACAGGACTTTCCCAAATCTGCAAGTTCTTCCTGGGTGCCTAAAGGCTCCCAAATAGTCGGGCTTACTTGACTCCGCAGACATCAAAGTGGATTCAATGCGAACCCAAAGCGGTTGTCCGCCAGACATGTTCACGGTGTCGCATAATAAACTCCTCACCGAGAAAACGTCCCCACATGGAACTGTTTTATATGCGACATGCTGCTCCAAGCAGCCAGTCATGAGGACGCGCGGCGTCACTCCCACTCTCTGCATCACACTGACAGGTGTGTTTCCATTCGTCATCCCTAGTCTGGATTAATGGCTTTATAAACATCTTCTTTTCTTTTTGTTTTTCCAAAGCTACAAGGCAAATTAGCTCTTCCTCCTCGTCCGATGACACCATGGCAGGAAGTATGGGAAATGTAGGAATTTGGCTCGATCCTGTGCACAGTACGGCCGACTCTGTGGGAACCTTTAGTTTTCTCAGGGGGTCTGGTTTTTAGTGACGTTCGGGTTCTGTTCTGGCTGTCTGGGCTATAAGTGGTTTTAAGCTCCAGCGCCAGGTCTGTTCCAAACCTGGACCTCTGGTGAAAAAACCTCTTTATGAACGCTTTGATCCAGTAAACCTGAATATAATAAAGTATTCTCCTTTTACAGACATGCAGACATCTATTTCTGCCAAAATATTAATTGATTTCTTCTTATTAAATATGTTCTATTGAAACCAAAGGAAGAGTTCGACATGACCGAGCTTGTGTTTAACTGATGAAGTCTTCAGGTCTGCACACCGGGATCCCTCCAAGTCACACTGAGCATCAGGTGAGTCGTCGTCTTACCTGAATCCCAGTGTGAGCACAGGCCAGCTTGGTGAACTCAATACAGCGTCCGTCATTTACGTCCCACAGACACATCTCCCTGGAAGCACAGAAAATGGGGTCCAGCAAAGATTTTGGAACAGAACATGGAATACTGTGAAGCTGCGATGGAAACCGACCCGCTCTCTGAGGCGCTGACGATGTACTGCTTGTCGCTGCTCGCGCTGGCTTTGGACAGACAGGTGATGGAGGCCGTGTGACCGAAGAGCATCGCCCTGGGACAGATCTGGAGACGGGACGAGAGAAATAAAAACGTTACAGGAAACAGAGGAAAAAATGTTAAATAAGAGAAAAAAAAAACAAAAGCAAAAAATAAACATCCAGAAGGAAGAAAATAGAAAATAGATACGATTAAAAAAACATAAAAAAACAAGGTTACAAAAAAATATGAAATAAAATAACAAACATAAAAAGGCAAAAGAGAAAAAGACAAAAAAAAAAAATCAACGAATCAGCATTTATTCATAGAGCGCCTTACAGACCCAGTGCTGTACAGGTCCAAAAAGAAAAGATACAAAAACTTAAAAATGACCAAAAGACACAAACAGCTACATTAAAACAGCTAAAAGCAGTAAGAAATGTAAGTAAATAAAAATAAAAGATTAACAATTAAAATGGCCTGAAGTTAAACAGACCGATCTCCAAAAGAAACCTAAAATCGTTCCAGGCATCGGCAGACCTTACAGTCTGAGGAAGATGGCTCCAGAGTTTGGGAGCAACAGCAGAAAAATCGCCGTCTCCTCGGGTCACAAGACCAGTTCCTTTCTCCTGGGAACGTGGAGTTTGTGCAGAAGCTCGGTTAGATAAGGAGGTGCCTGACCGCTTAAACATTTTAAAACCAAATTCAAATCTTAAAATCAACCCTGAGACCTACAGGCAACCAGTGCAGGGAGGACAATATGGGGTTAGCGTGCTCAGGTCGCTTATTACCCGTTAGCAGACGGGCAGCAGTATTTACACAAATTTAAAACGTTTTTCAAAAACACTCCCAGATTCCTGACAGCAGGACAATTAACACAACACAGGTCCAACAGTGCTGCAGCATCCTGGAAGCGGATCAGCTTTTTTCCAAAAAAATCATCGTCTCTGTGTTATTTCCATTTTAATGGAAGAGGTTTATCTCCATCTATGTTTTTATGTCATTTAAACAGTTAACCAGATTCTGTACCGATTGGCTAAGTTTGAGATAAGTTTGCAGATCATCTGCAAAACAGTGAACTGGACAGAAAAAAATGTGCCAGACTGGTAGGAGCGAAAGCAATTAAGAGCCGTGTCCTTAAAACCAACAGGCTGGTCCAGATGTGGTAATAAAACATGGTTGACCGTGTCAGAAGCAGCAGCAAATCAAGCAAGATTAAAACAGCCGAATCTGCAGTTAAAGCAGATCGTTAAAAACTCTGAGTACTTCTGTTTCTGTGCTGTGATACGATTTGAAACAAGACTAAACTTTTCAGCAGCCCCAAGAAGCTGTTGATGCTCCTGAGGTTCGAGGTAAACCACCTTCTCTAACATTTTTGAAAGAAAAGGCAGCTTAGAAATAGGCCTAATTTTGACAGAAAAATACAAGAGCAACTTAGATCCAAAACCAAAAAAGAGATTTGAATATTAAAGTAAATAAAAATAAAAAAATAACAAAGGTAACAAAAAGACATCATCACCTGGAGCTCCGGCGTCATGTCCCACAGACAGATCTGTCCATCATGGCAGCCCGTGATGATGGTGCTGAAGTCGTCCATCACCAGTAAGCTGCTGATGCAGTGGGTGGGGGCCGTCCGCCCCCACAGCACGATGGGCAGGACCAGATTGTTCCCCGACATGATGCTGACTTATCTGGGTGCAGAAACAAACAGGGAGGAGATGGATCTCATCGCTGGAGCCCACAAATCAGAGCTGCTGCTACAGAGAATCACTGTAACCCAATAACTGATAATGGAGCCAGACTGGCTCAGTACAGGAGGCCTGAACACTGGGAGAACATCTGAAGGACAGAAGCTTGACTCCAACAGCAGGATGATAGGAAGAGATCGCAACATGCCACTTCACTTCAGGACTGTCCTGATCTTGGAGGCGTTTCAGGAATCCATCATGTGTTGATTAATCAGGTGCTTTGATTTCTACAGTAAGACATTAGATGGAGGTAGAGGGATTTGGTCCAAATTTCAGATTAGAAGCATTTGTGATGCTGCTGCAGCAAAGTGAAGATCAGCTTTAACAGAAGTATGAGGTGTGAATATAAATCTAAGACTCTGTACGTCCTGGCTCATTCAGATTTAACCACAACAGGCAAAATTTGGCATTAAAATAATCAATCAGATCTCTGTTATCCGCTTTCCATGCAAATAATCACATGGGCTGAGCAACAAACAGGACATCAACAGGTCAGCTGATGTTTCTCTAACATCACAGAAACACTCGTGAACTGCACTGAACACAGCTGAGATTCTCCAAAGTCACATTTCAGTGGAGTTAGTTGCTATTAAACTCCTGATCTTTCGTGTAGTTTAACGAGACGTAAAGGAGAATAAATAATGTGAGAATGTACACAGCTCAGCGTCAGCACAGACAGATTTTTACCTTTAAAAGTCCAGCTGCTGTGAAACTGCCGTGGAGCTCGCTGTCAGCTGCTCTACAAACAACTTGGATCTTCACATAATGCTCCGTTATTAGCTAACGGGATAAAACAGCTCTAGAGCTCATATTCTAGCAGTGGGATTGACAAAGAACATTTACAGTCCCACAGGGAGCTCCAAAAACAATCATAGTCTTGATGTCAGTAATTGTTTTGAAGTTGAAGAAACTCTGAGAGGGTCAAAATTTTCATACTTATCCAGACATGGAAATGTTAAAAATAGGCTGCATGATGTAAAAAAAATCCCAGGACGGAGATATTATTGTTAAATGTTGCAATTATTGTGATAAATGCACATTTTTCTCCCTCATCTTTTACTCGTTTTTAATGCAAAAACCTTCTTCTGTGGTAATATTACACACAATGCTAAGATGACAGAATATTTGCACCATAGTTTTGCAAATTCCAAACTATTCCACACTTTGCCAAATTGTGTACAATTCTTGCTAAAAATGTAATTTATATTAATTGATAATTACAGCTTATTCAACCCGGAGTTAATAACAGGCCCGATTTTACACACGTTCCTGTTAAAATGACTGAAAAAAAGGGAGTGATACTGGATCAAAAAGCTGCCAGAGTCCAAAGAGTGTTCACTAAAACAGATTCAATGCATTATTGCTGCTTGGAAGGGATATATACCAAAGAAATTAGGCCCTGCAGTTTTGGATGCGTGAAAATTGATCTAATACACATGATGTAGTTCTGCAGCATCACAGAATAATTTGAAGGTGTCCAAAAACACCCAAGCAAATGGAGTTATCGAATAAAACACTAAAAACAGTGATAAATGTAAATCTACACGATGCACAGGTTTACTGTGTGTCACGGCTTCAGTAAGAAGCTAATAAGGACTCATCATCTGCAGTCATGAAGGCAGAGCAGGACAGAAATCATTACCAAGCATCAGCTGCTTCTGTTTACAACTAAATTTAGATCAACCCTCTGACGTTTTAATTTAAACCTCACAGTTTGCATCTTAAAGTCAGACAAAAAAAACACGTAAATCACTGTAAATGATTAAGAAAACAGATATTCAACCCAGCAGCTAACTGTCCCTGGTCATCGGACGTTAGAGGACAGGCTAGCGCTAACACTTCCGCTTTAGCAAAGCTAACGGCACCAAAACACTCCGATAAAAAACGGTTCAGACGTACCAGAAACTGGTGTCCTACTGGGACATATCCGATAAACTGGGGGCTTTCACAAATACCGTTCCTCCTGCCGCCAATAAAAACAAAAACCACCGTTTCTCTGTGCCGCTTCTGCTAGCTCGTCCTACCGACAAACAGACCTGACAGGTCAGCTGATCAGCCACATCCGGTCCCTCACAAAATAAAATAAAATAAAATAAAATGAAATAAAATAAAATAAAATAAAATAAAATAAAATAAAATAAAATAAAATAAAATAAAATAAAATAAAAAAATAAAATAAAATAAAATTAAATTAAATTAAATTAAATTAAATTAAATTAAATTAAATTAAATTATTTAACTATTTGGGGCAACCAGTATTCTCTACCTACCATTCCACCCAAATAAAATGAAAGCTATCATATTTTACTTGGTATTTTTTTAAAGAACATCATTCTGACTTTGTAACCTGTGAAAAAGCCCTTTCTCCTCTTGAATAGCATAACTGTCACATGCTATGTAAAAAAACATTTAAATAAGTCACAATCAACAGAACGTCATGATTAAAGGTTAAGAGCTTATGATGACTGGTTTCAAGTGATAGTTTTAAGATACCAATGACTGTAAGATATGAAGTCATGATTAAGGTGCCACCAATCAAAATTATGATATTATGAGTCATGATTATGATAAATAAATTAATGAGCTATTTAATTAATGATTACATAATGCTAAGTCCTGATTATAAGATACTTAGTAATCATTTTAAGTCTTGAATATCTAATAATAAGAAAGCGTCATAACACGTCATGATTATGAGATACTAAATCATAATAATAATGAGACACTAAGCAACAGTTATGAGGCAGTGGAAGTGATATGTGTTCCAAAGCTAAAATTTTGAGATCTAACTGCATAACAGGGAATTACTGCTGAAGAAACTGTGAATGTGTCCAAATATTTTGGTAAATGTTTGGTACTCTGGGTGACAACAGAACCCACATGAATGCAGTTCAGGTGGTGCAGTTTGCATCCATGGAGCTTCCCCTGCGCCTTCAGCTGATCAGTGAGAAATGCTGCCATCTCAGACTTATTTGTCCTCTTGTTCTTCTCAGTGTACACATAATTATCATAATACTGTCCGTAAGATGCTAAATAACAGCAAAATATCTCCGTGACTCAATCCAAGCATGAAATAGAAACTGTTTCCGTAGACATTTTCTCAACCACTTATGTGCACCACAATCAACATCATAATTTTATAAAGTACACATGTATTGTGTACTAACAATAAAAGGTACCAAGTTTTAACAATAAATCTTAATTGTTCAAACAGTATCATCTTCGTGTTTGTACAACATATTATCACATTTTTAGAATATAAATATTATATAACAACCACATGAAACGTTTGTTATAGCGTGATAAGCATGAATATTGTAATAACATGATAGTATATTGTAGAAATATGAAAAGTATATTATTTGAACAATAAAATCTTCACAATATAACGTGATATATTTCTATTTTTCTATTGGTTGGACGGTGGCTACTTCTGGAAAATAGAAAATGATTAAATGATGGCATTGCATCTAATCACCTTGAAAACCAACAACTGTGCTCAGTTTTTGTTTTTCAATTGTTTGTTTGTTTTTACCAAGTGGCAGAAATGGGCTTCCGTAATTCCCAAATTATATTTTGTAGTTTTTTTCCTGCACCTCCAAGAAACCGGAAGCCCCGCTGTTGCTGTCCGAGCTTGACTTCCGCTCAGCCTATGGGAGCAACAACACGTGTTTAGCAAGTTAGAGTGAAGGTTTTATTTGAATTAACCTGATTTATGTCTCTTTTTCGGACCATAAAGTTAGTTTTAGATCCCACGTAAAAAATGCAGCTAGCTGTTTAATGTTCCGGTGATTCTGGGAGGAGAAACGGATGGTGATTTTCTTCGAAGCTAGCCGCCGGGGCACTTGAACATGTCTGGACTTGTTCTGACACACAGAGACATTGACAGGGACTCAAAAAATCCGGGACAGCCATAATGGATTATCAGTTTCCTGAGAAACTTTTCCCCACGTTTTACAACTGCGGACCGCCGAACCTGGTCCTGAAACACAGCGCCGGGGGATGGGGCTCCTATGAGGGAGTTTTAGGCCAGGTGGGAGAATATTCTGAGCTCATGTGTCGGAGGTTTGGTCTTCATCTGTTTACGACTCAACGGCGTCTGCACGATTAGGATCAAAATTATGCTAAATAAGTTACAATAATTAACCAAATCTGAGTCAAATGCAATGGTGCGTTCGCTGAAATCGAGAAAATGCTTTCAGAGACTTTAATGGCAAGTGTTTCCTGGTTAAAACAGCTGGTGTAGGGTTCATGGTTAGGCAATACTCTTAAGGGATGTTCTTGGAAATTATAAATGACACAGTAAATTTATTTACAGTGCCTTGCAAAAAATTGTATACACCATTTAATTCACATTTTCTCAAGTTACAACCACAAAATTCAGTGTATATTGTGGAATTTTATGCGACAGACAAAGTCGGGTAAAGGGAATACATTGGATTACAGCGTCTTGAAAGCATATGTGAACATCCATTTTTAAGGCTTGCTAAAGATTCTCAGCTTGATTTATGTCTGAACTTGAACTAGGCCATTCTAACACACAAACATGCTCTGATCTCAACCAGGGATGCCCAGCTCCAGTCCTCCAGAGCCACAATCCTGCATCTTTTAGATGCATCCCATCTCCAACACACCTAATAGACAAGAACAAGACTAAATGTGGTCTAAAGACGGGTCTTCAGACCAGGACCTGTCTCCAGGATCACCACATTAGCTCTCTCGTTGTTCAGATGATGGATTGAACAGAGCTCTGTGAGATGTTCAAAGCTTTGGATATCGTTTTAGAACCTAAACCTGCTTCAAACTTCACAACTTTCTTGTCGGTCTGCTGTGTTTTCATGGGTGGCAAGTGGAGCTCAAGCAAACAAACAAACATGTTTGGAGTTGACCTCAGAGCTTGATTAGACCCTTTAATTGTATGGAAGGATGATAATGAGGCCACAGTTTGGACAAAGAAGAAGATCAGCATGTTTAACCGATGTGGTTCTGGTTTCAGGGCGGCGCCGGCCCTCTCTCTAGCTGGACATTTACGTCCAGACGGCAGGTTCAAGGACCGTTATGGTGTCAGATGGAGCCGGTACCAGTTCCCCTGCTGTCTCCTAGAAAAGGTGAGCCCACTGAGAGCCGGTTCTGTTTCAGACAACATTCGGAGTCAGCATTCAGTTGTTTTTATTTCTCTGTATCATCTAATGTTTTACCTTAATTAGTCTCTATATGTTGCATTTGTTAAACTCTGATCTTATGTGTAAAACTAAATGAAATATGCAGTTGTTCCTGCATGATGCATTGGCCCTTTATGAACTCTGATGAAGGCAGGAAACCTTTAAAATGTGTTGGAGCTGTTTTCTATATTATTGTTTCTAATGGTTATCCAGTCTAATCCTTCTGTGTTTTTCTTTTAGCTTTCCAGGGATATTTGAAGCCTCCAGATCCATTGGACTTCTTATCACACGTGAGGAACCCATTATTAAAACAATTAGAGCTGCACCAACCAGAGATTTGTGGCCAATTTCCAGTCTGTTGTTTTCTAAAAGCTTCTGACTGCTGACCGACTCAGATTTTAGCCCATAATTATTTAGTCAATGTGTTTTCCCCAGCCATGAGCAGTTAGCATTGATAACTGGAGACAGCAGTCTCCTACGATGTGGATCATTATCCTAACTCTGAGAGCGTTTCCAAATCCATTGTGTTCCATGACAGACAGAGGTTGAAAGTTCAAATGGGTCAAACTGAGCCACACTGCTGTAATACAGCCTTCCTGTTACCTGCTGAAGTCAGCGTTGGGTTAATCTGTCGCTTCCCCAATTTAACAAAACATCCATATAGTGGATGCGAAATGTTAGCTTCTAGTAAATGACTTATTTTTTAGGGCGAAACATCCAAAAAAAAAAGGAGTGAAATGACTAGCAGCCTCTGAACTAGCAACCTGATAAAAACTGAACCAGCTTCTAACATCTCTGTGCTTCTTCTAGCCTCACTTTGATATTTTTTGGATTTTTTTTAGAATAAGTGGCCTTTATTTAAAGTAATCAGACAGGAACCATGGAGCAAAGGTCTCATGGTCGGGAGTTGCACCCCCGACATCTGCGTCGAAGACCAATAACCTCCATGTATGGGCAGCCTGCCCTAGCGCTGCGCTGCCCCACTAACGCCTCACTGATACTAAAAAGGCTAACATTGAGTCTTCTTCTGTCAGTAACAACATCCACACCGAAGAACGTTGGCAATGTGACAGCAGAACTTGGTGCTTTCAGTAATCAGAAAAAGATCCGATTTTTGAGTTTCCGACCAGACACAGATCTGAACTGATCAAGCGAAAAATCGTCTGTTTTCCGGTCGTCGGCCAATTTATCGGTGCATCTCTAAAATGAACAAAAAAATCAATCTCAGAATAAAGAAACATGTTCTGACTGGAGAAGTCCTCCTTTGTTCAGATGCAGAACTTCTTCATGGATAACGGCCCAGATGCCTTCAGGTCCATGAGTGAGATCCTGGGGGATAACATCTACTTCAGGAAAGCAAAGACAAAGGAAGTGAGTTTCATCCCAAACTGACTCTTTTTCATGAGATAAACCTTTAAACTGGATCCTATGGAAATCTAGAAATAAAACTGAACTCCATGTCTTAGCCGATCCTCTTAGAGACTTCTGGGTTCTTCTGTGTGTTTGTTGTTTTGCAGAAATATCGAAAGGGTTCGGTCAACGTGTGGAAGACGAAGTGCTACGTCGATCTGCTGTATAAGTATAACATGTGAGCAAAGCGAACAGAAATGACTCAAACCTCCTTGGTTATTGAAACATTTTGCGCTGCAGAAACAATCTGAAAAACTGTTGCTACTAAGGATCAGAAGAACTTTGAGATGTTGTCAGATATTGTCTTGTCCGTTTTTCCTTTTAGTGTTGAAGCCTAAAATGATTCAAATCATTTCAAGTCAAAGAAAAAACAGCTTTAATCTTTTTACTGGGGATGCAGCGATATGAACATATCCGATATTATTTTGCCGTTAGGGCCGACAATCGATATATTTCTCTACCCTTTTGACCCGGTGAAAAGAACGACCACACTGCTGACCCCGATTCTCTACTTCAGTTAAACACCCACAATCCTGTGCTGCATAACTATCACTGTCACATGACCAAACAAAGCCCCTCCCCCTCCTAACACACAAGCAGCAACAAGATGGAAGTAAACATCGGTTGTTAATAACGGAGCAGTTTAACTTACTGGACCGATATGTTAAAAATCAGTTGATGTTGCTGCAGATATGTCGAGCATCCCAAGTTTTTACATTTTATCCGTTTGTGTCGATAGAAACAAACCTGCTCTACATCATCAAACCAACACAGACTCAGAGGACTCGCAGCTCTGTTTTAATTACATTTGGGGGCTTTGTTTTTGCTTACAGGTGTCCCATGACGTATCAGTCCATGTCTCTCAACAAGTACTGCAGCCTGATGTCAGACGTCATCCACGACATTCCTCCGGAGCTGCTCGGCTCCTTGCTGTACGAGGAGCTGACGGAGCAGAGGGACCACGTGCAGTTCAACGAGGGAGCCACCGGAGGCGCTCTGGCGTTCGTCCCTTTCTCACAGAGCGAGGGCTGCCTGCTGTATCCTGGAGGCCTGGGAATGAACAACCTCAGTATCCTGAACATGTAATTGGTAATAGGATATCTAATAGAAATAGAAAATCTCAAAAGTAGAGATGCGCCAGTAGATAGACTTTTAGTCGGAGGATTTTTACGTGTGATCAGAGCTGACCATGTGTACCAGCTAGTCGGAAATGAAAAAATCTCTGTTTCTCCCATCCTTGAAACACTAAATGAAGCTCTACCAGGTCGAACTGACAAAAACACTCTTCGGTGTGGAGGTTGTTGCTGAGGGACAGACTCAAAGTTAGACAAGAATAAAATCAAGGAAACTAGAAAACTTAAGAAGGTATTTGAAAGAAAACTGTTTTTTGTGAAATGCTGAGAAATGTCTGTTATTTTCTTTCACCTGCGAGAGAGCGCAGATAACAGGAAGGCTAAACGAAGCACAGTGAAGCTGGCGGACAAACTGAAAGGCTAAAGACATATTTTGAATCTGTTCTTAAATATTCTGGCATTTGCATTCTTAAAGAGAAATAGAAATTGGTCAAAAACAGAATTAGCTGCTAAACCTTGCAACGAATATGATGCGCACATGCAGATGTTCACGCCACACCCAGCAGGGGGCACACTTCAGGCCTACAAGGGCAACCAACTACTTCAGCAATACAGCCGAAGATCCTCTTATGAAGAGGACACAGTTGGACCTAAAGGCCGAACAGAAAATGAAAATGTTATCAGAGCTATAACTGCTTTAAATTAGTTCCCTTGATTTGTTCTTGCTCTGTTGGCATTTATCCATCATCATAACACTGATTTATTCTTTGACTTTTGGAACCTTCTGGACCTAAAGTGAGCTAAACAGCAGCTAAAATCCTCAGGCAAGACCTTCAGAATGTTTGGAAAAGTGAAACGATTGACAGGAAATGACAAGAAAGTGCTCAGTGCTGTAGCTGTCAACTGACCCCCAGAGGCCCCCTTCTTAATGCAGTACCTCAGACTTCCACAAAGTGGCGCTGGAGTTCTCCTGTGAGCGCTCCACCTGCGTAGACGCCAGCAGCAGTGAGCCGGTGAGCTTCCAGCTGAAGGCTCCCATCCGACAGATCAGCTGCTGCTCCCTCTTCAGTGACTGTACGTAGTTTTCCAGAAGGATTCCCGTTTTTCCTGCAGGTTCTGCTGACGGTTCAACGTGTCCTGTTTTTCTCCAGGCTGTGTCGCCGTGCGCTCGGATTACCTCTGCGGGGTCTGGAGGTTCAGTGAAAGAAACGAACCGCGCCTGCTGCAGGTGGTCAACACCAAAGCTGCTGCGACCTGTGTCAGCGTCAGGTGAGGGATCAGATGAGCTCAGCACGGCACGCAGAGGAAACCGTGAAGTTCACATCCTTTTGTTTGTTTCATCAGTCCTCATATTTTAGGTGAAGTTCTGGTGGCGAGTGAGAGCGGAGCGGCAAACCTGTGGACTGTTGGGAGAGGGTGAGGAACCCTCCTTCAGGCAGGATGCTGGTTTGATCCGACTGCAGATCGCAGGATAACATTTCTCTTGTTTTCCTACAATCAGGATGCAGAAGGTTCGAGTGGAGGAGAGCAACTTGTACTTCAACGCCAAGTCGTCATGGAGATGGTGCGAGTTCTCAGCCCACCCTAGAGTGATGCTCTACGCAGACAGGACTGGGGCGGAGCTCACAGATTTCAGGCTGAAGGTCAGAAAATATGGTTTGCCAACACTTCATGGATCATTTCTGCTGGTGATTTTTCCTTAACTGCGGGATGGAAATTTCTGTTGCCGGAGATTTGGATGCAGCTAGGTTCCCATTTAGCTTACAGAGCAGAAGAAAGTTAGATGAGAGGTTAAACTTCTCTTAAAACCCAGAATCATCTATTTCAGCCGGGTCACGTGGCGGCAAACTAAATAGAGCGGCCCAGTAAATATCCTGTATCGAATATCCTCTATAGCCTGGTTTGATTTTCTTTGATATCTGTTTAACTGCTTTCATTATTAGGCTAAGAGGTCCAAATCTAGACTGAACTCTAGAAAAACATCTAAATGTTACACATCATTAAACTAATTTAAATATCAATGTGATTTAACCCTGACCTGATTCCTGCCACACCGGTACCATCAAAATCGGTCAAGTAGGACCTGCTGACAACACGAAGTGGGCTTAAACATCAAAAAGCAGCACATGATGCCCCGATCTAAAGAAATTCAAGAACTGATGAGAAACTAAGTCACTGACATCTATCAGTCTGGAAAGGGTTACAAAGCCATTTCTAAGACTCTGGGTCTCCAGAGAACCACAGTGAGAACCATCATCCACCCATGGAGATAATATGGAACAGTGGAGAACCTTCCCAGAAGAGACGGGCATACCAAAATTACTCCTAGAGAGCATCTACTAACCCTTCAGGAGGTTGCAGAAGACCCCAGAACAACATCTAAAGTTCTGTAGGCCTCACTGCCTCAGTTGATGTCAGAGGTCATGATTCAACAAAAAGTAAGAGATGCTGGGCAAAAATGGACTCAAGGGGAGAGTTCCAAGGCCAGAACCACTGCTGACCCAAAATAACACAAAGGCCCGTCTCACATTTACCAGAAAACATCCTGAAGACTTTTGGAGAGATGTTCTGTGAACTGATGGGACAAGAGGACCTTTCTGGAAGGTCTCGTTACATCTGGTGTAAAACTAATAGCCTTTCAGAAACAGAACATCACACCTGCAGTCAAACATGGTGCTAGTATGATGGTCTGGGCTGCTGTAATGCTTCAGGACCTGGACCACTCTGTGTGATAGATGGAACCATGAGTTCTGCTCTTTAGCAGAAAGTGTTGAAGGAGAAAATCCACCTATTAGTTTTTGACCTTAAGCTTAAACTGACTTTAGTTCTGCAGAAAGACAATGGTCCAAAACACTTCATCAACTTCATCTTAGATCGATTTAAATAAACAAAATCCAGGTTTTAGATTGGTCTAGTCCATGTCTGGACTTAAATCTGATTAAGAGGCTGTGGCATAACCTAAAGCAAGCTTTTCATGACAGAAGACCTTCCAATGTGTCTCAATTAAAACAGTTCTGCAAAGCAGAGTGGGCCAAATCCGCCCATTCCCTGGTGAAAACAGATGCTGGGGACTCTGGGTTGGACTCTTTCATCACCCAGGCTGAAGTCACCGAGGTGGTTAAAAAGCTCCGCGGTGGCAGGACCTTGGAGGTGGATGAGATCCGCCCTGAGTACCTAAAGTCTCTGGATGTTGTGGGGCTGTCATGGTTGACACGCCTCTTCAACATTGCGTGGCGGTCGGGGACAGTGCCTCTGGACTGGCAGACTGGGGTGGTGGTCCCCCTTCATAAGAAGGGTAATCGGAGGGTGTGTTCCCACTACAGGGGGATCATACTCCTTAGCCTCCCTGGTAAGGCCTACGCCAGGGTATTGGAGAGGAGAGTCCGGCCGATAGTCGAACCTGGGCTTCAGGAGGAGCAGTGTGGTTTTCGTCCCGGCCGTGGAACACTGGACCAGCTCTATACCCTCTATAGGGTACTCGAGGGCTCATGGGAGTTTGCCCAACCGGTCTACATGTGTTTGTGGACCTGGAGAAAGCATTCAACTGTGTCCCTCGTGATGCCTTGTGGGGGGTGCTCCAGGAGTATGGAATCGGGGGCCCTTTATTAGGGGCCATCCGGTCCCTGTACGAGCGGAGCAGGAGTTTGGTTCGCATTGCCGGCACTAAGTCGGATCCGTTCCTGGTGCATGTTGGAGTCCGGCAGGGCTGCCCTTTGTCACCGGTCCTGTTCATAACTTTTATGGACAGGATTTCTAGATGCAGCCAAGGGCCGGAGGTGGTCTGGTTTGGGGACCAGTTGATTTTCGCGGATGACATGGTCCTGCTGGCACCCTCTAGCCAAGACCTACAGCATGGGCTGGGGCGGTTCGCAGCCGAGTGTGAAGCAGCTGGGATGAAGATCAGCTCCTCCAAGTCAGAGGCCATGGTTCTCGACCGGAAAAGGGTGGCTTGTCCTCTTCAGGTTGGAGGGGAGTTCCTGCCTCAAGTGGAGGAGTTCAAGTATCTCGGGGTCTTGTTCACGAGTGAGGGAAGAATGAGGGAGATCGACAGACGGATCGGTGCGGCTGCTGCAGTAATGGGGGCACTGTGCCGGTCCGTTGTGGTGAAGAGAGAGCTGAGCCGAAAAGCAAAGCTCTCAATTTACCGGTCGGTCTACGTTCCTACCCTCACCTATGGCCATGAACTTTGGGTCATTATCGAAATTAACGAGATCCCGGAAACAAGCGGCTGAAATGAGCTTCCTCCGTAGGGTGGCCGGGCACTCCCTTAGAGATAGGGTGAGGGGCTTGGAGTAGAGCCGCTGCTCCTCCACATCGAGAGGAGCCAGTTGAGGTGGCTCAAGCATCTATGCCGGATGCCTCTTGGACGCCTTCCTCAGGAGGTGTTCCAGGCACGTCCCACCAGGAGGAGGCCCAGGACACGGCCCAGGACACGCTGGAGGGACAATCACTCACGGTAGGCCTGGGAACGCCTTGGGCTCCCCCCGGAGGAGCTGGAGGTGGTGTCTGGGGAGAGGGACGTCTGGGTGTCTCTGCTGAGTCTGCTGCCCCCGCGACCTGGTCCCGGATAAAGCGGAAGACGACGAGTACGAGACGAGAGTGGTCCGAATGTCCTCCTCAGCGATGCAGAAGACTCATTAACCGGTCAATACGAACACTTGAATGGTAGTTGCTGCTCCCAAGGGTGGAACAACTCATGCATGTTACTTCTTGGCTGCTTTCTGGCTCCATCTAACCTGCTTTCCCCCTTCTTTCACCCTCCAGGCAGGATCTAGCCCGGGCCACACTCTGTTTCAGATCAGCAGCACCTCAGATTGTAAGAGTGGAGAGAGACTCCTCATGTGCCGGTACCTGGGGGATGTGCACTCCTTTCATCACCTCATCACCACGCAGGTATTTCAGAATTATTTGTTCTGTCTGGTTTGTTTAAAGCTGCAGATTCAAGAGCTTCCAGATGAATCTAATTTCCTGCTTGTTTGTCCACCAGCACTCGGCCTACATCATGGACGAGCGCTTCCCATGCATACCCATGCTCAAGTGGGATCACATGATGCAGGCCCCGCCCCTGTTCTGTCACATCGCTTCGGGCTCAGCCGCCTCGGGCCAGGTGGCGGGAGGAACCTCTAAGGTTCTTCTCGGATCACATTCTTCTCAGGAGATCACTCTGCTTCAGTACTCAGGTGAGTCAGCAGGGGGCGATGTTTGGTGGGAGTCTGAATTGAGAAGCAGGATGAGTGGGTGACATCAGGGTTTGATTTATGCTGAAAATGATGCGGTAAAATTAACATGGGCCTGAGGCAGGTCGGGCTTCCAGAAAAGAACCTGGCACCTCTCAACCACACAGTTCTCATCAACCAATGTTCCTGTCCTTTTTTTTAAAGATGAACTTATTTGCTGTTACTTTGCAGAATTTAGTTTCTTGGATTTCCTTTGTCTTAAAGATACGTGTTTCCAGCAAAAACAAGCAGCACTTTTTATCTCCATTGTGCATGAAAGATTAATAAATAGTTAACATTTTACTTCACATTGTGTAACACTTTTGTATATCCGGCCATATCTCACCCAGAAGGTTTATTCATATTGGACCATTCATAGAATGAGTAGGTCAAAGCTCACAGTAAAGGAAGGAGGCGCTAAAGGGCCAATTTAACCAAATATCTAGTAAAATGAACTCATTTAAGGAGCAAACTGTTCCTGCACATTGTAGTGGGTTTGTTTTAAAGCTGAGGAGCATAGAAGCTCTGAGTAAACAGTTCTCTGATGACCTGAAGAGGTTTAGGTTCCTCATACGTGACAACAACTCTGAGATGGATTTAGGATCATCCAGTACTTTCAAAGACCAACATCCTACTGGGAAACTGTCAAGTTTGTGCAACACAACTTCCCCCAGAGAAGAAAGAGAGGCTGTGAAATTCTTCAACCAAAATGGAAGCTCAGCGATGCAGCGAAACCTAATAAACCAGCACCCTGCCCAGCGATGTAAGAGCTCTCTGTGGTGGGTCCGGTCTGGCTGTAGTTCACTGCAGTGGTGAATATTCCAAACAGTAACATCCTGGCAGCATTCAGCTCTGCTCCTGCTCTGATTTCCACAGGCGTCGGAACTCCCGGTTCTCTGCAAGACAACAGAATACGGTGCAGTGGTTGTGACCAACATAGCAGCACTGAATAAAGGCAGCTAAAGGTTCCCCAGAACCACAGTAATGTGTTGCAGGGTCCAGTTCTGCTTCAGCTTTCATGTTTTCACTTAAGCTTTCACATTTTCTCAAGCTCCGTCTGATAGACGTTAAAGTTTATAGTGGATTCCCTGATGTCGATGGTCACCAGACCATGACACGTCCACCTCCATGCTTCATAGTTAGTATGAGATTTTTTTTCCTGGAATGCTGTGTTTGGTTTATGCTAAAAATGTCCTCTATGGTTAAATTATAACTCATCTGTTCATTATTCCAGAAGTCTGATCTCCGCCGACGTTCAGTCGGGCTTCAAGTTTTTCTTGGAGAATAAAGCTTTCCTCCAAGCACACTTTCCATAAAGATTAACGATTTCAGTCTCTTTCTGATTTTACAGATATCCACTTCCATATCAGCAGCATTATGACCCAGCTGTGGGTCTCATGATATTTTGGGGACTTGTTTGAGCATCTTGCGGTCTGCCTTCATGGTGAACCTCCTTGGACAGCCAGACGGGATGTTAGCTGTTGTTTATAATGTCCTCCACACATAGACTATTTTCCATCAAAGAATGGCTGATTTCTTTTGAGACCTGCGTATATTTCTTGCCAGAGCCATAAGGGGCTGTAATCTTCTCCCTGAAGGCCTCAAACAGCTCTTTGGACCTCACCTTGGTGTTCTGTCAGGAGGTGGAATAAATGTGGCCGTGTCCGAGTCTTTTCTTTTGTTATATTTAGTTAAATTACTTGGGTCTCTCTGAATTGTTAAAATAGATATTAAATAAAAAACACTCAGGCTTTAATAGGGTGTCCTAATTTTTTTGTGTTTTGTTCTCGCTGAGGGTTTTTTGAGATCCAAGGTGTGAAATTAGCTGTGAAATGAGGAGAATTTAGCTTTTATTCTGCTCTTCATTGCGTTTGTTCAGGAGGTCGAGTGGAGGCCTGCTCCAGCCAAGGTTCTCCTCAGGCTCTCCTCAGACCCACAGACAGTCTGAGACACCTCCTGGTCCAGATCCCCCACCGGCACCAAACTGCAGCCAACAGACTGGCTTCACCTGCTGCAGGTAACCACCGACCTATTTTCTATCATTCACAAATGTCTATGAGTTCCTCCAGCAGATGGAGCTAAAATCCTGTTTTCTGTCAAGCTGAGTTGTGTTCTGGGTTTTTTCATTCGGGTTTTTATTGGGCCAAATAATCAGACATACAGTGTCTGTCTGCTGGGAAAATGGAGGCAACTTCAACAAATTATATTTCTATATTTAGGTTTGACGTGTTTCCAGAAGAAAGCTGGTGCTGAGGAGTGTATGTGTGTCCTCCAGCTGACGGAGGCGGGAGACATTTTCTATCAGATCCTGGAGCATCGCCTGCCGAGCAAGGAAAAATCTGGAGCTGGAATTGATCCCCAAACTCCAACAGAGATGGAAACATCAAAGCAGCTTCCAGCACATTTCCAGCTGCTGATCTCCGACACGTCGAGCGACGAGGATGTCATCATGCCGACTCAGGCTCTGGCTGCTCGGACGGTTGTTCCGGAAACACCCGAGAGGAACATGTGTTCGGATTCCTCTTTGGAGGAGTCGGAAGACCGAGGTCGAGTTTGGAAACGGCTTCAGGTTTTTGTCAACGAGGAAACAGGCTTGGATCAGGAGAGCCGGCCAGATGCAGGGGTTAGGGATGGGAGTAAGCAGGAAGCTGAGGAGGAAGAGGATCAGAGCTCCTGCAGGGAGACTCCTCTAACTATTAGCAAAGCAACTCTCCACACCTGGAAACTTTGGCTGCAGAAACTCATGCAGACGAGCCAGGAAAAGAAACCTCACAGTCAAGGTTTGCAGCATTTCACGGTCCAAACCAATGGTCTACTGCACGTATCCAGAGGGGATTCAGGAGGTAAACTGGAGGAGAAGCTGAAGCAGGATCTGAAGCGGTGCATGTCGAGGCGATCGGTGCTGCTTAACAGCTGCGCTACCGTCGCAGTGCCGGATCTGGTCCCCGTTCCCACACTGGTGAACACTGAGGCCTGGACGGACGAGCTCAGTGACCGACTGACTGTCTCATGGCAGGGAGAAGAGGGGTGGCGGGCGTGGTGGCAGGATCAGCTGGGGATGAACAGGAAGATGAAGGTGGAGGCTCTGAGGAGGAAGAGGAGGAGGGAAAAGGAGGCCCGGAGAGCCGCGGGGCGTCACTTTGACCTGAGCGGTAGCTTCACGACATCTGTCAGTTACCAGACGGACCTGGATGATTTCTCCATGTCGGGGTGGTCATCGGCAGCGAGTCAGGGACCCTGGTCGGACACAGAAGGTGGAGGGCAGCTGTCCAATCTGGCAGCTTTTCTGGAGAATCAAGAAGCCTCACTACCTTCTGTGGTCCAAACTGAGACTCTAGGTTCCATCCTGACCACCACACCTCAGAGAGGGACCCCCAACCGGCCCAGGACCCTCCCCCCAACCCAACCAAAAACTCCTGAGACCCCAACAGCCAATAAGGGGAGGAGCAGAAGGCTGGTGAACGACTACCTGAGATCTCTGTGCGAAACTCAGGTAAGTCCCATCAACTCTGACCAGCTTCACCACAGCATAATGCTGCCACCACCATGTTTCAGATGGGAATGGTTTTTAGCTTTTCTCCACAAATAGTGTGTTGCATGAAAGCCAAAAACTTTGACATGAAAGATTAGATGGAACCCTGCAGCAGCTAAAAGTCTCACTTTTCTTCATATTAGATTCAACAGTGTGTTGAGCAGAGAACATCATCTGATGAAGGAATCGAGTGTCTGTTATCACTAAGCTGATTGAAAGGAGCATCGTTAAGTCTGTGTCTGTTCCTGTTAGCAAATAGCTGATGTTTTCTGTTGTTCTGGAACCATAAATTACTGTAAATGTGGAGGAATACATATTTTGAGGAATGCTGTAAGTACTCATTCATGTCAGCAGGTGGCAGAGCTGTTCCATTTGGTGATTCTGATTGTTGTAGATGAAACCATGGAGAGGAAAGCTCAGTTAATTAGGAGGACAACGCAGGTTCATCAATACCATCAAAGCCAGGCGGGGGTCATTAGCATAAAACAGTGCTGTCAGTTATAATAGGAGGGAACCGACACCTGAAAGACGAGTTCTGCATGTCGCTGTCGGGTCTGATGATGCAGTGGGTTAGAAAACAGGACCACTGAGACCTAATTTCCACTCAGTTATTGTCTCTTATTTTCCCAGGATGAGCTGTCGCAAAGCAACGTTCCACCTCTTCATCCCGCCGCCGCCGCCACCTCCTCCTCTCAGCTCTGCGGCTCCCAGTCCGCCTCCCTCAGACCGACCTTCACGTCGTTGGGCTCCTCTCAGTTTCCGACCCCTTCCAGGGCGTCACAGAGCCAGCGTGGGCTGTCGCAGTCATCCCAACCCAAGAAGAAGAAATCTCGGATGGGATTCTGATCCGTTTGACTTCCACAGAGGATTGGCTTGTTTGTGTTTTGTTTGGATTGGACGTTACAGACTGACCCTGCTGATTGGACCCTGCTGGAGGCGGGAACCCAAAGAAGGATGAGTCCGGCTGGATGCTGTGGTAGGACTCCGATGACTTGGTTGTGTTTTGTGCTTCTCTTTGTTTGCTCTGAGAACGTGTTCCTGTTTTACCTGCAGGGAAGCAGACGTCCTAAATATCTTCATTTGGTGTCATCTCAGCTCTGAGCCACAACTGAACAGGATAAACATGGTGTTAATTCAAGGTCAAATCAGTTAATTAACAAAAACTAAACATTCATACAGAAAAGCATGAAATAATCTGCAAAGCTGCTGATGTTGGAGACGTTTAAACCAGCTTGGTTTCATCCATGGTTTCTAAAAGTTTGAAAGATAATAAAATTCAGTTTGACAAACAATCGTCTCCAGACTCCGTGTTCCACTTTCCAGGGAATAAAAACCGGACTTTCTGAATAGAAACGGCTTTTAAAAGGTCCAATAAATGTAAGACTGACGATAAAAACATATGAAACCGCTGTGATGCTGCGTGTTATGTTGGCTGTCTCAACCCTCTGAGAAGGAAAGCTGTTTAAAGCCTGATCCTGGTTCCAACATCTGTGGTTCTCGTCTAACACCCAGCTTCACTGTTCAGTGCTGTTGCCATGACGCTAGAAGTAATATATAACAGTAATTCTTTGGGTTTTAGCTTGAAGCCATTAGCTGCATCAGTTAAGATTTCTGGCTGGCCATTAATAAATAAACCTTTATTATAGGATGTTGGGCTTGGATATCTTATTACAAGGTAAATTATCTCAAGATAATGAAATAGAACCATCATCACCTGAAAACAATCTTGAGATCATGTTATATTGACATTATTTGGTCGTAGAGCCAGTTTTCTGGGCTAGAATCTGGTTTCCTTGAAACAATGAAACCACTGGCAACAAAGATCTCTATTTGGAGTAATTTTGAAATCGTTGGCATATCTAAATAAAACTGAGGTCCTCTCTTCGAGATAAAGATCTAATTTAACTGTCACTAAAGACGATAATGAAATATTCTCATCAAAACTAGATTAAAACCTCATTTTATTCAAGATGATTTTCAAAGGATAATGAAGCAACAAAGTTCTCAAATAATTCTTAAAGATTCAGATTTTATTCAGATTTTCCACAGCAAACATGAACTGGGATCTTGTTACCTTGAGGTCATGAAGCAGGTACTGGGTTCGAGATCTCGTTATGAATGACTGATTTCATGAAAATAAATGTCTACTCACTGACTTTGGCGGTTCCGGTCTGATGAGAACCCCGCCAACATGTCGCTCATAAAGCTTTGGTTATATTGGGTCGCTCTGGCTCGGGTGGTGAAGCAGGTTCTGTTCAGATTTTAATGTCGATCCTAAACCCCAAACCGCGTTTGAAGAAATGACATCAAATAACTATAAACATGTTCTTTTAATGGTCCAAAAATTAACAGAGATGTCTTAGAATCTGAGTCTGGACAAATTAGGAAGTTTTAAACTGGAAACTGTAAAAACCCAGTTTTATTTCTTCCATTTTACAGCTCTGCTGCTTCTGGTTTGTCAGATGTTTGCTTTACAAGACAACGTATTGGCATGTTGCCCTCACAGATTTCCTGTTTGTGTCATTATTTTTGGGTGAAGATTGACCTGCTGTGCTGCGATGGCTCATTCTGTGGGGGTTTCCTGCAGCTGCTAGTCGGATTTCTTTTGGTTTGTCGTCTAAATACACCGGGGAAGTTTGGCCTCTGTACTGGTTTGTCTTAGATGATAAAGATTTATGTTTTCCACCAAAATGAATCTGATTTATCCACATAAAGGTAAATTTGTATGTTTATTGTTGGCAGTCTGGTTTTAGAGCCCTCAGCAGACCTGAGATGATGTTTTATTATTTGATTAACAACCTAAAGCTGAGCGCTGACCCAGAAAACTTCCTAGGTTTAGTTCTGATAGGGCAATGTGGTTCCTTTGGTGCTGTTCTGTTAATCACAGCCTCGTCTGGGATTATCTAGGTTGCTGAATTATGGACTCAGTTTCTTGTGGCGTACCTCAGGGATCAGTCTGTGGACCCCTTCCATTCTCTTATTTTTGTTTCATGGCAGCTTAATCAGAACCTTGATGCCAGTCTTTGCAGATGACACTCAGCTGTGCTTTCCTAATTAATTCAACTTCCAGATCAAAGTAAAAGGAACAGAATGGCAGACACTGAATTAAAAATAGTATAATTTTTATAAGATTTTTCTTTTTCAGTACATGTGACAAAAACAGAATAAATAACTCACTATCTACAAAGAACTATTAACAATTTTTTTTGTACAGCATTTACAGTTTTACAGGTTTTTCTATTAACATTTTTAACTTTTTTTGACACATTCAGCTTTTAGTTTCAGACAACATCCTCTACTTTTACACTTTGAGTTACGCTACATCATAGCGTTGGCATCTTTACCAGAAACAGGATCACAAGTTCACTCTAAACACACTCTGGTGTCAGCGGAGTTCAGCTCTGGAAGAAAAGTTCTTCCTCAGACCAAAACTCTGGCCTCCACTTCCACCATTTACCACTTAAACACATTTAAAAATCTAAACTGTGCAAATTAAACTTGGAAGCAAAGGGAAAAGCAGCAGCGGCAGTTTTCTTTTCTTCCATTAAATAAGCTGATCCTGGGCTCAGGTCAAATCCAGCAGTCCAATCAGGGAGTGGATGGACTGTTTACAGCACCATTGTTCACCACACTAGCTTCTTATCGGCTCTTATTGTGTTTTCTTGGGAGGAGAAACAAGATGAAGATTGAAAACAACCACAGCTGCTGCTCTAACCTTCTTCACTGCTGAAAAACAGTCGTGGTTAATAACAGTCTACATAAAAACCATTCTATAGGATAAACAGGACACATTTTGGCAAATCATCTTTGTTTACAGCCTGGTCTGACATCTGAGGATTAGCTTCTTAAAGCAGACAGGAAGGCCTGCTGACTCAGCACCTGAAGGCCCAGAGTTTATCTCCTAAACATGACGACTTAAAGCTTGCATCCTGGAATGTGACGTCTCTACATGCACCAGATGAGAAATTAGAGATTACTAAATCTACCAGAAGGACTGGTCAGCTTCCAGTCGTTGTGCGCTTCTCCACCAGTGGCAGAGCTATAGATAAACAGAAAAAGATGGCAGGAAGGGAAGTGATGGACAGCCAGGCACAGGAAGGCGGAGCCTTCAGGCGTTGAGGTATTGGTGGTGCTTTTGGCGACGGAGGTGCAGAGGGAAGAAGGGCCCTTCGGCGTCGCTGCCCAGAGAGCTGCTGAGAGACTCTTCTCCTGAGCTCATGGGGTCTTCACATGAATCGTCACTGTGGAGAAAACAGAGGGAGAGGATGAGCTGCTGGTCAAACAGGCTGCGAGGATCTCAGGCAGTTTCTCTAAGCACTGAAAGCTCCACCTGAGGAACAGCCACTCAATGCGTACAAGGCTGTATGAATCTGCACAGGTTGGTTCTTTTCAGTCCAAAATGTCAGGGACAGAACTATTTTTTTCACGAAAGCAGCTTCTCACAGCTTCATCACCTTGGGATAATCTCATGTTTTGAGTGACAGCAACAGTTTCACTATCTGGAAATAATCCGACCAGCATTTCGGCCTCATTTTGTTGCTGTTATCTGGAGATAGCTGGATCTGTACCTCATAGAATCACCGCCTCAGTATCAGGATCATAATTTTTTATATAATTTATCTCATCAGACGTGTGTAAAGAGAAAAGCTTCATCTCACTGTCTTTGATATCATGAGAACAACACAGAACCATGAAACTAGGTTTAACCGCTCAGTTTAAACCAGATATATCTAAATGTTAAGTCATATTAAAATTAATATTAGCAGCTCCATTCTCAGCTTCTTCATTTTAGATTGAGATTCCTGTGTTCTGGAATCCAGAACATGGAGAAGAATCTGGACAAACATTTTATTCAGAGTTTTCAGGGCTGTTTACTCAACCTGTTCCTTCATCTCAAACAGGAAGTTAACATGAACTCGTGCTGTGGGGACAATGAGCAGAAGGAAAGTGAAACATCAGCTGGTTGAAGCTACTAACAGGAGCGACGTGTTGGACCAAACGTTCTCCTGGGTTAATAACACACTGAGCTTCTTCTGATCACATCTGCTGGGTTTCTTCCTCCTATCTCCTCAGCCTGACTCACATAGTGAGTGTTACATAAAGTGTGAGCACCCCCCTGGATTCGCTGAATGTGAAGTAATGGAAACTTGTGTCAGAGGGTGCGGGAATGATCAGCTGTTTGCACACAGCTCAGATAGGACGCAGAGCTGAGGGGCGGCTCGTTGCCCCAGAAACTCATCCCTGTAAAAAATAATCTGGTTTGATTCTCACTGAGGGAAATACTTCTCCATTTCAATGCTGATTGTAAATCTGCTTTGTCAGCTTGGTTGCTGCTGTTGTTGACTATGCTGTTGCTGTGGAGACGCTCTGAGGGCGTGTCCACCTGCTTTTCATGGGAAATACCTGAGAAGTTCATACTTTTCTGAGGCTTGTTTGTTTGATCAGAAGTGAAGAGAAACCAACGCGTCAGTGGTGCAACACGTTTGGCTTCTGATCTGTCTGAGGGTGTGTTTGTGGGTCTGACCTCTCGCTCTCGTCCCAGCAGTCCTCTGGGATGGTGGGCAGCTCCGGCACGCTGCGGTGGCTGTGCAGGTTCTGGGCGGTCCGCCGGGACACAATCCACTGCAGCTTCCTGTGGTTGGGCTTGCTGCATTTGGGCGAAGCGTAGTCCAACAGGCAGCGGGCCACCCGCTGGCTCCACTGCTGCAGCTCTGCATCAGGAATCTAAAAACGGGAAGCAGCGGACCTGAGTGGATTTAAACCAGTTTGCAGGAGACGCAACTATAAACAGAAACAGGTGTGTTTGTCCGGGTCAGGAGGCTAAAGTGAAACCAGACCTGAAACTTATCTGCAGCTTTGAAGTGACGCACCTACAAGCTCTGAGCCGCAGGCTGATCAGCTGCTTCAGAGAATTTGGGGAATTTTCAGAGACAGAATGTTTCAGTTTTTCCAGGAATCGCTTTAGCTCCATGTTGCCTGTTTTCCAACAACACGGCATGATGCCACTCATGTTTGCTGCTGTTTCAGCTCAATGGGAGCCTGTAAAAGTTTTTTTACTAGATGTTTATCTGCTTTTAGTTTTTACCACAAATAAACCTTCTGAGTTGGTTGATAAACTGTTTCATGTCGTAAATATCAGGAATTTCTCATTTAAAACGCTACAATAAAGGTTTTAGAACTACCTGGACTCCTAAACTTTCTCAAACAGTGAAGACCCTAAAGCTGCTCAATAACTTCACGTGTCATCCATTGGACCTGGGCCCAGAGTTTCACAATAAGAGCATCTCGTATTTTTCCATGCTGCTGCCTCCCTGGATGAGCTGTTGGGTGTGGGACGTACCTTCAGGTGTCTTTGGATGTGGAAGGCTATCTCCAGCATGTCCTCCGACCGAATGCTTTCCATCCCCTGCCTCAGGAGAGCCAAGGCCAGGACGGACGGCTAGAAGGACAGAGAGAGAGAGACTGGGTCAGGACCGCTGTCCAAATAGGGAAAATAATCCCTGAGAGGCTTGTTGGGATCTGTAAAGTCCTACCTTTGCTTTAGAGAAGGAGATCTGGCACAGACAGGCTTTGAGTTGAGCTTCCAGCTTCTCCAGGCTCAGGGTCTCATTCCTGTTCACACAGAATCGACTTGTTTCAGAATCAGCACATTTCTCTGCAAACCGTTCACCCAGTAACATTTTAAGCTATTTAGATCAAGACCAGCATGATCCAGAAATAACTTCAGTGAGACAAGTGTAACTTTGTCAGATGAAGAGGACATTTCTCAGTTCTGGGATGCCGACCCGGTGCTTTTACATGTAGGTGACCCAACCTTTGGTTTGATTCGAACTAACATGCAATAAACCCGTTTCAGGAGCAGAAATGTGGTAATTAAACAACAAAAATCAATGGTTGAAGAAGAAACTACAAAACGTGTCACTTTGAGACTGTGTGGAAAATCCGGCCTGTAAATAAATCACGCTTACAGCACTAACACCTCAAACTTATTCTACATGAAAAAACTGTAACAACGTGATCCTGGTCCAGTAGTGTTTAATCCAGCAGGAGCTGCACTTTGTGTTTAATCTTTGCAGAATAACAAGTCAGTTACGTAAGCAGCTGCAGACAGCAGTCCTTATCTGACTGCTGCTCCACATTACTGTGTGCAGCTCTGCCAGCCCAAATGTGTCTGAGTAATCAGAATGTGCCTGAACACGGCGCGGACCGAAACCCAGCCCAGAACTCCAGCAGAGCATTGAAGCTGATCAGCAGAGATGCGCTAATCGGTCCAATCAATGTCCAACTCCCTTTTCTTTAAGATCTGAGTGTAACATGAGGAAAAACTGCTTTTTTACCCAAAATATTTTCCTAAATTTGATCTTATTTAATTGCATTCGGCAAAAAGCATCAAAATGCATGTTGTTGGTTGATCCATTTATTAACCAAACATAATAGGTGTCCTTAGTTTTTGATCCATTCAAATTAAAAGGAGACAAAATCTCCGGCCAACTGATTGGTGCATCTCTGCCGATCAGTCCTGATGGTTGAGTGTCGGAGCCTCACCTGTAGGTGGCGTGCGTCAGCGTGATCTGATGGTACAGCTGCAGGAACGTTAAGGCGGTCACGGCTTTGGATTTGAAGCGCAGCTTTTCTGTGACGATCTTCTCCATGCGGCAGAGGTCGGAAACGCTGAAGCGGCACTGACCAATGCGGATGAGCTCGTCGGTGGGCGTCAGGTTGCACTCCTCCTCCGTCACTCTGGCCGCCATGTGAAGGCAGCTGAGGCTGACGCAGGACAAGTATTTGGGCTGGACCTGAGGGAGGGAAACAGACGGAGGTGAGACTGAGACAATCTGAGGTGGTTCAGACTGAAGCTGAAGACGGGGCCGCGGCGTACCCTCGTCATGGCCAGGAATCTGTCCAGCAGGCTGACGGCCAGGACGAAGGTCTGAGTGCTGTAACCAAAGAAGCTGGTCAGGCTCCACAGGTCCTCCACTTTCACATTCCTGCACTTGGCCGTGATCTGGTCGGCACTCTGGGAAGCAACAGAAGTTTGTGAATCTTATAATGTAGCTTCTCAGGATGGTGCACTTTACTGAACAAGTAGGATTCAACTCTCACCTGCTGTGCAGACACAATGAGGTTCAGGCCCTTCCCTTTAGGCAGGAAATCGGCCTCCTGCTCATAATTCACCCGGAGCTCCTTCATCAGCCTCACTGTGTCCATGATCAAAGTGTTTTCCCACCACAGATTAGACACTGCAAGTAATAAAGGAATGGTTGGCATTAACTAACGGTGCACTGAAGAAGTCAATCTCGTCCTGTCCAGGTTGGAGCTGGAGCTTTTCTCAGGATTTAACCTTCACATACTTTTCATCGGCTGTAGTTTCAGCTAACAGATCTGGGATTCATATTTTTCATTCTTTTCACAAGCATCCCCACAGCATGACACTGCCGCCACCGTGTGTTACCGTGGCGACAGCATGTTCAGGGTGATGTGGGGGGTTTGCAGCATCATTTGCGATGCTCTCTGTATGATTTATGAAAGATTGGAAGAGTCTTAAAGAGTCATTTAATTCAGGCTTGGCTTTCTTCTGGACATTTTCTATAACGGCCATTTTTGCACTGGATTTCATTTAGGGTCATCAGGCAGCATGAGGACTTAATACAAATGCACTCCACATTTTCCAGATTTTAAGCTGTTAAAAATTAAAGAAAACTATGAATAACTTCCTTCTAGAACAGCCTGCCTGGCTCTGTAGGCTCGGGTAAAACCTGGTTAAAATGTCGAGGTTTGTTGTGATGTAACTCTGTCAGTGATCGGCCTTTTGCCCCGAACCCAGCCCACCTCCCTCAGCTGGAGCTGGGCTCCTGTGTCAGGTTTCCTCCGGTAGACGCCTTCTCTATCTGACCCACAAACAGAAACCTGCTTCAATTAAGATGTTTATTTTCCTTCTTATTTAACCACATAAATCGCCACAAAAACCCGATCCTTTCGGGTTTTAATGGTTAAAGTGGACCGTAGCCGTCGAACTGAGCTCGAACCGTTTGTTGTCGTTTTTAAATCCTCTGGTCGGAGCGGGGGGAGGGGAACCTCTTTTTTACATCCATAACAACATTTCCTCACTTTAAAAACCCCATAATTACACTTCTTGGTTCATTACTGTCTCGTTTAACAGAAATCTAAAGGAAAACGTGGAAATCTCCTTTAATATTTTGAAACTAGAGAATTTATTTCAAGATTCTGGAGGAACGGCGCTGAGTTTGGTTCCCTTCCAT
>JAHHUM010003082.1:33935-82176 GCA_036173005.1 Crenichthys baileyi | reverse complement strand
CCCCCCTGCGGGTTTTTTGGGTCGTGTCTCCACCACTTTTCGATATTTAGAGACTGAGGAATGTTTCAAAAGGGATGAGCTTAAAGAAAGGGATCAGTTTTGAAACATTTTGACCGACATAGATCTAAACCGTTCCATTATAGCTCCAGCTGTTCAGGCATTTTGTGTTGCTGGAGGCTGAATTTCTGCCCCAGTCTCAAGCTTTTCCAGCTTAGAACAGGTGTTTATCGCCATCCTCCAATCAGCTCTGAGCATCTTCTGGGGTTATACTGAGATCGAAATAGACACAGCTGGACACCATTTAATAAGGACATATCATTTTATTTAGGGGTGGGGTAAAATCAAACCCACTGTGAATGTTTCATATTTAATTTGTAAACATTTTTGAAAAGTCTGTTCCCAGATATGCACCACTTTTTGTTCCCCCACCATATGAAATCCTTATAAAAAATATTATACTAGTTTATGGTTCTAAAGGGAAGAAATGTGGAAAAGATCAAAGGGTGTGAAAACTTTGCTGTGTAAATATATAGTTTTGGCAGTCCTTAAAGTCACTGAAGTGTGTATTTTATAGTTAAACATTTTGCTGCCTTGAGTAGCTTAAGATTAATAATATTATATTGTTATTAGTTTTTAAACTGGAAAACAGTGATGGGACAGAGTGGCTTTGTGTCTCCTCCAGGTGTTGGTGTTGAGGGAGCTGGCTGTGAGCGCACCAACCTTCTTCTTTCAGCAAGTGCAGCCCTTCTTCGACAACATTTTCTACGCGGTTTGGGATCCCAAGCAGGCTATTCGAGAAGGAGCGGTGTCTGCTCTGAGAGCCTGTCTCATTCTCACCACGCAGAGGGAGACCAAAGAAATGCAGAAACCACAGTGGTACAAAGTAAGTCTTTGACCTGTATACTGAAAAAGCCATGTTAAGTATTATTGGAGAAGCATCTATTCAATATTAGGATGCAAGCTTTTTCTATCAAGTGTGTTTTGTGTAACAGCAAACCTTTGAGGAGGCAGAGAAAGGGTTTGATGAGACTTTGGCCAAGGAGAAAGGGATGAATCGTGATGATAGAGTCCACGGTGCTCTTCTGATCCTCAATGAGCTGGTCCGGATCAGCAGCATGGAGGGAGAGGTGAGTTTGGATTTCACTACAGCCACCTTGTTTGTGTCAGGAAGCTTAACATTTCCCTCACTGTTCCCTTTACAGCGAATGCGCGAGGAGATGGAGGAGATCACACAGCAGCAGCTGGTCCACGATAAATACTGCAAGGAGCTGATGGGATTTGGAACAAAGCCTCGCCATATTACGCCCTTCACCAGCTTCCAGTCGGTGCAGCCACAGCAGTCGAACGCCCTGCTGGGGTTGTTGGGCTACAGCACGCCTCAAAGCTTCCTGGGGTTTGGGGCCACGCCGGTACCTGTCAAGAGCTCCCTGGTGGAGAGTCGGTACTGTCGCGAGCTGATGGAGGAAAGATTCGACCAGGTAGGTCTTATAGTTGGCGGAACAATATAAGGCCAGTGCTGTTTGTTTCAGCGTATGAAACATAGATGTGCTTTGCCTAACCAGGTGTGTCGGTGGGTACTGAAGTACAAAACCAGTAAAAACCCTCTAATCCAGATGACCATTCTCAATCTACTTCCACGCCTAGCTGCCTTTCAGCCACATACCTTTACAGGTGGGACATTTAGATTTATATGCACTAAACTACAGCTTTGTACAAATGGTAGTGAGTTTTACAAATTATTATTTTTTAAAATTTTCACAGACTGTAAAAAAAAAAAAAAAACAGCAAAATGGTTGTAATAATGTGCTTTCTGATTGACTATTGGATGTACAGACCAGTACTTGTCAGACACCATGGGATACCTGCTGGGCAGCCTGAAGAAGGAGAAGGAGAGGACGGCAGCCTTTCAGGCGTTGGGGCTGCTGGTCGTGGCTGTCAGGACAGAAATCCAGCCGTACCTCATGAAGATCCTGGAGATCATCAAGGCTGCCCTGCCTCCCAAAGACTTTGCGCACAAGTCAGTCATTTAAAACGGTTTCCTTTGGTTTTTACTAGACATGCAAAGATCAGAATGTTGTGACTGATTTTCAGTTTCTGGTTTTTGTAAATCTTTGACCTGCCTGTACAGATTTTAGCCAACGCCGACCTTATTAAAGAGCTATTATGTAAGAAGGCATAAGAACGGCATTCAAAATGTTCTTTTCTAACGTCCCTGGGGTGAACGGTCATTATTTATATTAGCAGCAGAGGCGACGTCACAGCATGTGTGTGAGAGAGCAATGGCTGAAAAATAAGGCTTTACTATAGTATTAAAAAAACCCACAACGATTGCAAAGCTGGCATTCTACACTGTTTTAGCAACATGTAGCAGTGATTAGCACAGTAAGCTGTTAACATCAGTCTCTGTATATAATAATAGAGACCCTTACCTTAACACTCAGAATGTTATAATGCGGCTTGCGTTTCCAAATCCAGCATGTTCCATTACTGAGGTTGAGAGTTCAAAAGGATCCAGCTGGTGTTAGGGTAGGTTGATTAAAATAATTGTGAAGTTAAAAAACGTTCAATGATTGTGGAACTGTTTGACCTTTTGATTTGTCCAGGAGGCAGAAGACCATTCAGGTGGATGCAACAGTGTTCACTTGTATTAGCATGCTCTCCAGAGCCATGGGTCCCAGCATCCAGCCTGACATCAAGGAGCTTCTGGAGCCAATGTTGGCTGTGGGCCTCAGGTAGGAAACATGGAACTACCGTTTTCAGAAGAATACACACATGGGAATTTGTGTTTGGATTTAGACACAAATAACACAATCTCACAGATCTTTGTGTTGTTTTCTTTATTCTCTTTGGTTTAGTCCGGCACTTACGGCAGTGCTGTACGACCTGAGCCGTCAAATCCCCCAGCTGAAAAAAGATATCCAGGATGGTTTGCTGAAGATGCTGTCCCTGGTGTTAATGCACAAGCCTCTGCGGCACCCGGGAATGCCCAAAGGCCTGGCTCACCAGCTGGCCTCTCCGAGCCTCACAAACATTCCTGAGGCCAGTGATGTTGGCAGCATCACCCTGGCTCTGCGCACTCTGGGAAGCTTTGAATTTGAAGGTAAGAATCTCAAACAACTCACTGATTTCCCATTTCTCATTTTCTTTTTGCACTTTTTAAGCCCTTCAGGGGTTCCCACATGATCTGAAAAGATGTGGATTTGATGTAGTTTTTTGTATTTTTAGTCTTGATGAGTATAGAAATGAAAAATATCTGTCCTTTAAGAGCCTATTTGCTGTCCCACCCTGTACTCACTCCATCCATCCATCCATCCATCCATCCATCCATCCATCCATCCATCCATCAAAACAGTTTCTGCTCTAGTTTCTGCTGATTTACATTCATGGAAAACTAGTATATTTTCATTTTTAAAAATGGCATTTACAGGAAATTGCAGTCAACTAATGGATAAAAAATAATTGGTGGGACTTATTCATAAACCTATTGATGGTGAAAATGATTATTCCCACAAACAAATTTGGATTATTGGCGGAAACACTGAATATTTCCAAGAAATCGTTTAAGACATCATTAAATAGACCATACAAATAAAATCAAAGCATTGAAGCGTTGTAGTAGCTGATCCTGTTTCATTAACTGTTTTGTGGTCCAGGACACTCCCTGACCCAGTTTGTGCGCCACTGCGCTGATCACTTCCTGAACAGCGAACACAAGGAAATCCGAATGGAGGCGGCCAGGACCTGCTCGCGACTCCTCACGCCTTCCATTCATCTGATCAGCCAGACCGCTGTGCAGGTGGTCGCAGATGTGCTCAGCAAGCTGCTAGTTGTTGGCATCACTGATCCAGGTGAGGCAAGATGGAGGTGATGATTTATTAACATCTATCACCGCAAAATGCATAAATGTTTATTTCTGATGAGCAATCTACTGATTTGCACTAAAGGTAAAATTGAAATATAACTTAGTATTAATATAGAAAAACTATTTTCTGTCTTTTTTTCTCCTGCAGATCCAGACATTCGATACTGCGTTCTAGCGTCTCTAGATGAGCGCTTCGATGCACACCTCGCCCAGGCAGAGAATTTGCAGGCTCTGTTTGTTGCTCTGAATGATGAAGTGTTTGAAATCAGAGAGCTGGCGATCTGCACAATAGGACGCCTCAGCAGCATGAACCCTGCTTTTGTCATGCCCTTCCTTCGTAAGATGTTGATCCAGGTAAAAGAAGCCCAACAGAGAGCTTGGTACCAGTGGTTGTTACTATAATGGGTTTTACACCTTTGGGAGTCAGTTATCAGAAAACATTTCAGCAGTTTTCACATTCGACTCATCTTCCAGTTAATTCAGTTTTTCTCTAAATTCTAGCAGTTTGAAAGTATGGAGTTTGTTTTTAGTGTTTTTCAGGTCTGGATACATATGAAACAGTTGCACAGTATGGAAAAACATCTTTGCTTCCAGACTCTGGAAAACCAGAATTCCTAAATATAAGCTGTTCAAACAAGAAGAGGGATTTTCGCATCCCTCGCATATAAAAGATGGGAAACCCCTGGGGTTACCCGACTTAGTTAAAGAACAAACTATGGAAGTGTAGATCAAATGCGAGGAGGTTATTTTGTTGTGGATGAGACTTGTCAGTCAGAACTTAGTCTAGCCTTAAAACAAATGCTTGGTATTTTAACATTTTTGTACAGTGAACACAGTGTTTGAGTTCAAAATATTTAACCTCTGTATATATAAAAGCATTTATAAAACAGCTACATTTTAGTGGGGGGGTAATATGTCATCTACTAATGTTTCAGCACTCTTTGTCATGGCAGATCTAAAAATAATAATTACATATAGTAGAAAAGGGAAGTCATTTTCATTAACAAATGGACCAAGCATGTAAATGATTTCCAAAAAGCTTTAGGAAAGTTATTGTGAAATTCCATTTGTTTGTTTTACTTTCGTAACATAGTTCATAAACAAAAATCTAAAATCATTTTTTACATTAGAAAAGTCAAAAAATCCAATATATTCTGCTGTATTTTGTCTTTGAAATCTTGCTCTCTGCAGTTTCATAGAGATGCCTCTAGAGGGCAGCAAACCCTGTAATATGGCAAAATCTAATCTAATTCTCCTCAGTCAGATGGCATAAGTTTGTAGACCTATTCTCAAAACTTAATTTTAATAATTGCTCATGTTTCTTTACAGAGACTACAGTACTTTATAAGAACTTTGGATGTTTTTTTGCAGATTTTAACAGAGTTGGAACACAGTGGTGTTGGCAGGAACAAAGAACAGAGCGCACGTATGCTCGGTCACCTGGTCTCCAATGCACCCCGCCTCATACGACCATATATGGAACCCATTCTCAAGGTAAAATACTGCAAGTTTTCCATATTACCTTATAACCGTACGCTGCACTTTTATTTAAGCTTTTCTTTACTGTAGACTTCCTTTAAATGAGTAAAGGCCAAAGAAGTTTGCAAGCTAGTTTAAAATAAATATTTATAGTTTTAAACTTGGTTTAGAACCTGCTTTAATTTTCTGTTTGCAGGCTCTCATTCTGAAGCTTAAAGATCCAGATCCTAACCCTGGAGTGGTGATCAGTGTCCTTGCTACAATTGGCGAGTTGGCCCAGGTAAGGCTATTTGTTCAGGTTCTCACTGACCTGTATTAGCATGAACATTTTACATCTGCACAATCTTAAGATCGAATAAATCTATTTAGTGTGTTTGTGTGAACAGAAAAACATCTTTTGCATGTCTTGAAAGTGTTTTTTATAGAGATGAAAAAGGTCATATATACAAATCATTCCCCTCTACCTTGTTCCATCCTCTCTAGGTGTTTAAAAGGCTCCCCCAGAGGAGTCGGGATAGAACAGTTAGAGGCAGCTATGCTTTGCTTTGCAGACAGAGTGCAGGAGATGGTCAGGTATACCTAATCTACACAGCTGACTCCGTTCAGGTGGAGGCAGAGGTCCAGCTGTGGAGGAATCAAGAAGCAAGGAAGACCCATGAGAATGTATGGAAAAGAATAGAACGGCATTGTAGACTAGGATAGTTGGTCAGATTCTAAAATATAAGTGATGTGGCTTTAATCCGGGCAGATTTTGGACTGAAACGTCTTGGAAATGGTTAAAGAAACAAACAGGAACCTGCTGTCACTTGCAGACAAAAATAAATAAAAGAGTAGCTCATTATTTTTCACCTATTATTGACCCTCAATGGAGTAAAATTACCAGAAAATGATGAGCCTCTTTTTGAAGTTTTATATGATTCTGCAATCAGAAGCAAGATGAAAAAAGAGATATCTGTAATGCGATTTCATTGGTTGTGTTTGTGGCTCTTTAGGTGAGTGGTCTGGAGATGAGGAAGTGGATGGATGAGCTGTTTCCAATCATCATGGACATGCTGCAGGACTCATCCTCATTGGCTAAGCGCCAGGTATTGACAGCCAGCCCATTTGTAAAATGGAAATCGAAGACTTTTGTTGCATTTTAATAATAAAAAAACTTTTGGATATTGGTTCACCTACATTGCAAATACAATGAAACACCAAATATTTCATCTGTATTATTTTCCTTTACTGGCTGTTTAGAAGCATCAGCTGTCTGTTTCTGGCCTTCCTCCAGGTGGCGCTTTGGACACTGGGCCAGCAGGTGGCAAGTACAGGCTACGTGGTAGAGCCGTACCGCAAATACCCCTCCCTTCTAGAAGTGCTGCTCAACTTCCTGAAGACTGAACAAAACCAGGGTATAAGGAGAGAGGTATGCACAGGTGTATACAAAGGGGCACAGGGGCAGGAACAGCCTCTTTCAGCATAGTATGAATGGATGATTTGCTGACGTAACAGTCTGAAGCCTTAAGGTCTTCAGTTGTCATGAATGTCTTAAATTTAGAGTTTGTTCTCGTACTAATGAGTTCATGTTAAGCACCAAAACTAAATGCTTCCCCCATATAGAAATACAGTGGGGAGAACAAGTATTTGATACACTTGATAGCACTTTGCAGGTTTTCCAATATTTAAAACATGTAGAAGTCTTTAATTTTTTCAATTGTGAGTGGTAGAATCTAAAGCCCCCCTGTTCTCCACTCATTACCTTTTATTAACTGCACCTGTTTGAACTCGTTATCTGTATAAAAGACTTGTCCACTCGATCAATCTCCAACCTCTCCACAATGACAAAGACCAGAGAGCTGTGTAAGGACGTCAGGGATAAAACAGTAGACCTGCACAAGGCTGGGATGGGCTACAGGAAAATAGCCAAGCAGCTTGGTGAGAAGGCAACAACATGCACATTTTGCCTAAAATAGCTCAAGCTGAGTCAATTGCATGCAGGGGATCTAAACACCAAATTTCAATTCTTGCCACACATTCCCAATTGGAATTAGGTCTGGACTTTGACTAGGTCATTCCAACATGTGAGTATGCTTTGATCAGAACAGCAGTTTTAATGGCTTTCTTTCAATAACAGCTTTCTTCTTGCTGCTCTTCTATAAAGATCAGAATGATGAAATAAACAACTAATAGTTGTCCTGCCATTATTAGATGACGTCTGAAGGCGTACAGGAGTTTATGGGTATCAAACTTCACCTTTCAGATTCTTACATTTAGAAAAATTTGAAACCCATATATTATTTTCCTTTTATTTCGTGTTTGTGTTGGTTCAGCACATAAACTCCCAATGAAATGCATGAAGTTTGTTTTTCTAATGTGACAAAATGTGAAATTGTTCAAGGCGGATGGCTGCGTTTGCAGGACGCTGTAATTTTATCCAGTGATCGTCAAAACAAACTCACAAAGACCTGCTGTTAGTATTCCCTAACAAAGACATGCAAGCATGATTTAACTGAACACTGCTGTCTGTGTTCCAACAGGCCATCCGCGTCCTGGGTCTTCTCGGTGCTCTGGATCCCTACAAGCACAAGGTGAACATCGGCATGATCGATCAGTCACGGGACGCCTCTGCTGTCAGTCTGTCTGAGTCAAAATCCAACCAGGACTCGGGTAGGTCTAATCGAGCGTACTAGTACCACTGAGCGTGTTTCTCACCAAGAGCCACATTGTGGGTTATTTTAGGTTTTTATTTGCATTCCCAGAAATTTACAGCAGTATCAGATTTTCAGTACAAAGCTGGAAATATCATGAAAGTTCTTTTTAAACCTCAAATCACACCAATCTCTGTCACGGGAATACATTTTATGCCATATTTACCGTGTGTCTGTCAGTCTGGTGAATATTTTTTTACCATCTGTGTAGATTTAATACTTCTGGGACTACTTATATTTGAGGATCACAGCAAATGTGTTTGACCCAATTTAAATGGTAGAAAAAAACTACAGGAAAATTCATTTATGGTTTAAACTACTGAAATTGAGATTTATGTAGCAACAAACTTATCGGAATACTGCACATTTTCCACAGTAGACATATAACTAAATGTCACAAGAATAAACTTTACTTCTGTCCACAAAACTTGCCTGACGCTGGATTTTTTTAAGTATGGTAAGCCCGGTCCAGAATCTTTAGAGACCAGCATGAATTCACATTGAAGATGAAAGTCTAAGAACGGATATGATTACTTTTTATTTCGTTATTTATGTTTTACTGTGTCTATACTTTTTTCTTGCCATTTTAATGGGTGTGACCCCAGAGCGCCCCCTATTAACAAGCTGGCACCCCGATCAAAATAAATCAAAAGAAGATGAGAAACAGTCATTGACATCTACCAGTGTGGGTTAAAAAGACATTTCTAAAACTTTGGGACTCCAACAACGTATGTAACTACGCTTCTATGAATCCTGGATGAGGTTCTCTGTCATTCAGAATCCTTGCTTTCTGTGAGAAGATTCTGTAGGAGCAGAAAGCAAGGATGACGTCAGCAATATATAGCTTCGGAGTGGTCATCCATTGTTTCACTGGTGTGACTCTGTTGGTATAATTACTCAAACTGCGCATGGGCGAAGGAAACATTCAGTGCTTTCAGCACCGCCCTCTCGCGGTCATTATGGAGGAAATAGAACCAACATTCTCCATCAATAAAGAAAATATGGATCAGTGGTAAACCTTCCCAGGAGTGAACAGCAGGCCTCACCTGCCTTAGTTAAGGTCAGAATTCAACTATATTGTGCTTTTGACCTCAGATCTAAATGTATCGTGCACAAGGAGGTAAAGGCAGAGTAAAACGCAGTCATTTAATGCAGGGATTTAAAAAAAATGTATTTCAGATCATGACATCACAGCACAGCAGGACTCGAAGTAAGAGATTTCTGTCATTCTCATCTAGCATTTTATTTTAAGATGAAGTGATATCGTAGAACTGAACTGCAGAGATGATTGATTAGGCCCTATGATGACATCATATGATTGCAATCAGAGAGTTAGTTATTAGTCATGACACGCCTGCTGTCTGTGCAGTCTGGGTTTTTAAATCTAGAGGGGGAGACTGCTTTAGTGTTTAGTCATATGAGTTGCTTCATGTGTCTTACATAAACCATTAAAATCATGCTTTTCCAAAACCATGAAGTTGCAGATATTCCAGAGCTCATTTTATAAATCTACAGCTCATTTTATGAGTCTGCAACTCATTAGAAATGATAGACCAGAAAGTGGATATTTCTTTGCAGTCAAGACAAAATACAGTTATTCCACAGCCATACTCCTGGCTTTGAAAGGTTAACAGCGATTAAGACTTGAGGTTAGTAATTTGTATAAGTCTTCACTGTTTAAAAACCGGTTTGATCTCAACCTTACTTTACATCCTGCTGAACCAAGCTGCTCCAGTTTGAGGGAGAAAGGCTGCTGTTTCTACTGGAGTGGGCTGTTTTTAAAGAGATATTTCATTTAAAGTGAACCACTCAGGAAAGATTTTATCTTTTTACTTCTCAGTGACATTAACTTGTAGCTTTTACTGTCCTTACAGGTACAAATGGGTCAAGGTTAATTTTTTTACATTTACCATTAATGATTAGAATAAAATGATTTTAGTGGTCTGACACTGTTTTTTTGCATTATTGTAAAGTGGAAGAAAAATAAAAACAAACAGAAATCTGAAAATTGCAATGGGCAATTGTATTTAGCCCTCTTAACTCTGATACTGCTAAATAACGTTCTGTTGCAGAAGTCAATTAATTTATAATCTTTGTTTAATTTAATCCCAATTTCAATCCAGCTGCTCTGTGAAGGCATCAAAGGTTTGTTAGAGAAGATTAGTGAACAAACGGCATCCTGAAGACCAGGGAACACAGCAGACAGGTCAGGGAGAAAGTTCTGGAGAAGTCTAAAGCAGGTTATAAAGCATGGAGCACTGTTTCATTGTTTATTCATAAATGGGCAGTTATGGTACAAGTTCACACCAGGAAAATATTGCCGTCCAGCTAAACTAATCAGAAAAGCAGCCAAGAGGTTTCGTGGTAACTCTGGATGAGATGCAGACAGCCACAGCTCAGGTACAAGAGTCTGACAGGACAGGTAGTAGTTTATTCCAGAAGTCTGGTCTCTATGGAAAAGTAAGAACAAAAAGACATTGTTAAAAGTAGTCCATAAGATGTCCCGTTTGCAGTGTGTCACAGGCCATGTAGGGGACACAGCAAACATGTGGAAGAAGGTGCTTTGGTCAGATGAAACCAAAATCGAACATTTTGAATCACTTTCAAAATGCTGGCAGAAAACCAACACTGCACGTCACCCTGAACACACCATCCCTACAGCAACAGAAACATGAGTTGCAGCATCATGCCGTGGGGCTTTTTCTCTTCAGCAGAGAAAGGAAGGCTGGTCAGAGTCAGTGCAAAGAGAGAGTGAGCTAAATTCACGGCAAGATGATGAGACACAGCAGCAGTAATTTGTGTTTGCTTAAAAGAAAAATCCCAACAAAACACACAGAAATTTGTGTTTGCAATAAAACAAAACGTGAAAAGAATGAATGGGGTATAAATACTTTTGCAAGGCAATGTACTGTTATTGTTCATTGATGGAGCCTTAATATTCTTCACCTCAAACTGTGTGAAATAAATATCTAACTGTAGACAGTGGTTTTTAAGGGTCTTCCCAGTATGGGGGTTTATCTCGTAAATAACAGTTAAACTTCTCATGGTGCTTTAGGAGGATTTGACTGGAAATTTCCTGCCTTCACTAACAGGCCATCATTTATGATATCTTGAAAATTCATGATAATGACAGCAAAAATGTCCATCTGTCTTTTGTCATTTGAAACCAGACCGTGGGCTTCCTGTTCTCACATTCACTCATGTGTCTCCAAGTATGATCTTAGACAGTAAAGTAATGGCTTTCCCAGTTTGTTCTTGAACTAAATGGACTGTGACCAGTACTGGGGGTTGTATATCTGTTGGCGGGTTTGTCAGGGTCACCGTCTGGGGCACGAGCCTCTTGGATAGAACATGCTGTATGTGAGAAGACGGCAAATATATCCGCTGCCTCACCTGACTTCAAGTAACACTCTTTACATCTAAACGGAGCACATGAGTCATAAAACTGATGAAATGCTGTCTTTTTGCTAAGTCAAAGGGCTGTTTTATGTGCGTTATTATGGCGCTGGAACAATTCATTTTTCCTATCTAGCTGAAGGCTAAATTATGACAACACTGTTGCCCTACAGAACTGCTCTGAGTCTTGGTGAGCTGTTAAGTTTGAGATATGTAAGCATCTTACACATCTGTTTGTCTTTACTGGTTTAGGTTTGTGATATTAAAATATTGAATAGAAAAGCTACCTTGCTTTAACTGAAAGTCTCAGGAGAGACAACTGTACACTCCGTTCCAAAGATTTGTATTTTCAGTCATGATTCTGAATGAGTCATGAAGTTATCGCTGAACAACAAGGTTCATCTGTTTTCCTGAAACAAAAACTGGCTTCAGTCAGTTATTTCAAGTGACGTCACATTGCGTTTGTTAGAAATTAGCAGCACTGCATTGTTTAATGCAGCCGGGGTGACATCTACTAACTCTAGCACTTTGACATCTCAATAAAAGGAGTTGTTTAATTAAACTGTAAGAACGTCATGATGACAGTTTTTAGAGTTCAAAATCTTATCTGTTTAGATGCTGGCAACCAAACCATGTTTATCAAATGCTTTTAATTCTTACAAAAACATTAATCTTACCTTTGTTTCTTTTATCTGTGATCATTGGGGACAGAGCATGAGCTTGAGTCGTTTATATCTGCACTGTTGCTATTGTTTTATTAAAATTGCATCTTAATAAATTAAAATAACATGAAAAGTAAATTTATTTCTCTAATTCAATTCAAAAAGTAAAACTTATACATTTTAAACGTTCATTACTCACAGTGTGAGATGTTTCAAATGTTTATTTCTGTAAACTTTGATGATTGTGGCTCACAGCTGATGTAAACCCAACATTCAGTTTCTTAGACAACCTTTTAGTATTACATAGGACCAATAAAAAGGTTTTTTAATTCACAAATGATTTGCTTCTGGCCAGTACCTGACACCATCCACATGGAGGGTAAGCCACAAACAGTCATTGTTAAAGAAGTTAGCTGTTCAGAGTACAGTATTCAAGCATGGTAATGAAAAGTTGAGTGGAAGGAAAAAGTGTGGTTAAAAATAGGTGCACAGCCAACAGGTTTGGCTGCAGAGGACACTTGAAACGTTTCCACCAAAAGCCCCGGGATTTAAATACCTGGGATTTTTTTTATAGTATAAGGAATCCCGGGTAATTGTGTGCTCTCCATTTCCACTGCTCTGCAAGGCAGCAGAATTGTTTTTTTTTATCAACATAATGACATGTGGGGAAGTTGGCGGTAATAGGAAACCAAAGGCCAAACAAGCAAAGCCTGACCTTAGTCCTCTATTTGTTTTCAAAACAAGATGGACAACACACAACAGGCTTTTTTTTGCTTGTGGTGTTGTACCATTCCCAATCACAAAAAGTACATTTAAATACAGTATAAATCTTGTATAAAGTTGAAAACAACAACAGCACGCAGGTCTTAAATTTGACGAGTAAGCGGAAGTCAGAAGACTGCAAGAAGGGGTCCACCAGTCATCATTGCTCAGCCCATAACCAGGCCCCTAACAATCCCGGGATACTCTGAAAGTCCTACCTCCAGACCAGAACCTTTTGATCCGTAAAAACATGAACATGGGAAACTGAAATTACTCTGGTAAAATTGTGTGAAAACGCGCTGAGGGCGCTGAGGAAATGCCTGAAAATCCCTGCAGTGGAAACGGGGCCTCATATGTATGCAATAAATCTATACAATATATGAGTTTCTCTTTTTCAATGAAAACGACTGAAAATAACTTTTTAATGATAATCCAAAATGTCTGGATGTGCCTGTATTAGTTGCTAGAACCTCAGTCTCTTGGATGATCTCTTCCTGCAGCGGATTACAGCACCAGTGAAATGCTTGTGAACATGTGCAACCTGCCCCTCGACGAGTTTTACCCCGCAGTGGCGATCGTCACTTTGATGCGGATCCTGAGAGATCCATCGCTCTCCAACCACCACACCATGGTCGTCCAGGCTGTCACCTTCATCTTCAAGTCCCTGGGCCTCAAGTGCGTCCAGTTCCTGCCGCAGGTCATGCCCACGTTCCTCAACGTCATCCGAGTTTGTGATGGCAGTATCCGAGAGGTAAGCGGGACATCAGATAGCTAATGATGCCTTTTTTTGTTTTTCACCGCTCAGGTCTAATATTTTACACTGTGTGCGCTCTTCCAGTTCCTCTTCCAGCAAATGGGAATGGTCGTGTCTTTTGTGAAGATTCACATCCGCCCGTACATGGACGACATCTTTACCCTCATCAGAGTGAGTAACTTTAACAACTGTTCACTTTCTTTTGTTGTAATGCAATCCTTCTGTCTTTCTTTGAGTCAGGCAAACAGATGCAAGCTATTAAATGCATTCAGTTATGCTTCCTACTGTCCTCATTAGAAGGATTTTAGCACACGTGGTGATGGACATAACTACCAAAACTGAAGAAGATGAGCATTTGCATTTAGATGTATGCTTAATCCACCTCATTGTCTAGATTTAGAAGAATAGGCAGTAGACTTTCTAGTGCCTATTCTTTCTCTGAAGTTTGTTTCCCTCCTCTGTAACCAGCATATTCAAGCAGTAACCATAGCCCCCCCCCCCCCCCCCCCATTTCCAAGAAAAATGCTCTCCTTGTATCACAATCTTGGTAACCCTGTAAGCGAAACCTCTGCAGTGGTGGTAACTCCTTCTGACGGAAAATAATTGAGAGAACTACACCGCTGTGCCTTCTGTCCCAATGAGTTAATAAAGGGCAAGCAAAACAAAGAATCTATTCATTATTGCTGCAGTTCTGCTTCTGCATCCAGATGAGAGGGCTGCTAAAGTTATTCAGGATGTACTTCCACAGGCAGGGAAGGGGGGCCGGGCGGCTGCCTGCAGCTCCTGTTTAACTTTGCCAGATCTCACAGCTGAAGCCCACCGACTGATTCACATATTTCCACTTTAACAATCCTTAGTTTAATTTTTTGATGCACAGCATCACTGTGCCTAGATTTTCAAACACAGTATCACAAACACCACAGACACACAGTATCAGTTCCACCTGACAGGAAACTGTCTCCTTTTCCTGTCGTCTAAACGTCCTCTTTCCCTCTGGCGTCTGGAAGCTCAGGGATTCCAAAGAAAATTCACTCCACATTTACTCTCACATTCAGATTATTGGTGGAAACACATTCTGACCCCCTTCTGCAACAAAGGCAGCGAATGTTGCTGGTTACTGAGCATTCCTCTCTGAAAATCTGAATAAAATGTGTCAGTGCAGACATTGTTCAGAAGAACAGCTCATTTTGGTTAAAAACGTGATTGGAGCAGAATATGATTGGCTGCTCTTCTAGAACTTTGTCTTGATTTACACAACCCTTTATTAATAGAAATCTGACTACTTTTTATTAAGAAGTACAATTTTTGTGTTTTTTTTTTATTGATATTTGTTTGGGTCGTGAGAAATTTTAACTCAACAATTTTGGCCCATGTGTCTAAAAGTTTGGACACCCCTGGTCTACAGTTACCTCTTAATACTGTATCAACTAGAAAACACCTTTTTGAAGTCAACCTCTTGACAGACGGGCCCTCAAAGTCCCATTGCTAAGAACTGTGTGCTGAAGAGAGGTTACAGTCAGAACACGAGGAGAAAGGGAGAAACTTTTTATGGAACAATGAAAGCAAGATTGTTCTTTTTGAGTTTAAACGTTTCAGACAGTTTGTCAGACAACCCCTTAACCCTGAATTCAAGCCACAGTACACTGTGAAGCACAGTGGCTCAGGCATCATGACATGGGGATGTCTGTGATGTTGGCCCTTTTTTATTGCATCTCAAGGTTCATGGATCAGTCCGACTACATCAAAACACTTAAAGACGTCCTGAGATTAAATGCCCTTGAATAAGCTGTTTCAAAAGGACTACAACCTCAAACACCCCAGTAAGCAGGCAGCATTTTGGTACCAGGCTAACAAGGTTCCTGCTATGGAGTGGCCCAATCCACAGACCTTTGTTTCTGAGGCACAGCCAAAGAAATGTGGAGGACTTGTGGACCGTAGTCCAATTGTGCTGGGCTTAAAATACCTCTTCACAGGTGCCAGAACCTGCCCGACTGCCTGCAAAACAGATATGAAGCCTTTTTTTAGAAACAGCGCTATACAGCTACATATTGGTTCCCCGATTCAGACAAACATTTCAAACGTTTTATTTTAGTTTCTAAGGCAAATCTTTGGCTTTTTGTAGAAACTCAAAGATTTTTTGAACAACCCAATTTTTCCTTCTCCCCACTTTCTGTAGATTGAGAACAAATCTGATCATTTGTTCTTCATATTTTGCTTTGGTAGAGAAGGTGCAGCGTTCCCAATGCTTTTGCCTGTATGGAAATAAAATTGACTGATTTTAAACCCACGGCTTTGCGCTAAACCATCACCAAATGTCTCTACCTATGCTCATTCCTGTTTATACACTGGTGTATTAGCTTTCAGCCACGCATATTAAAATATACAGCAATTGTAATATTTACATTTAGTTATTATATCACCCAACAGAGTTCAGAAGATTAATTTTTAAGCAATTTGGCAAATTTGACAATCTGGTATAGGACTTTTTCAGCTCCACTACATTTCAGCATCACACATGGTCGCCACCAGGAGATGGATTTCTATCATCATGTCAGTGAGGCTGTAAAATCACGTTGTAAAGCTCTGGAGGGTGGCCTGTCATTGACTGCAACCCTGCTTCCGTTTCTTTGTTGTGTTCTAATTAATACCAACATGTTCTGATTTGCTCTGCAGGAGTACTGGACACCAAACAACCCCATGCAGAACACCATCATCCTTCTCATTGAGCAAATTGTGGTGGCGCTGGGTGGAGAGTTCAAGCTCTACCTGCCTCAGCTCATCCCACACATGCTGCGGGTCTTCATGCACGACAACAGCACAGGGCGCAGTGTGACCATCAAGGTAAGAGATGCATCCTCTTCTGGCCAGCAGCTGCCTGAACCCAAGTTTTTGCCTCATACGATTAACTCGCTGTCTGCATGCCGATCTGAACTGTTCAGATATCAGTCTGAATATTATTGCTTTAATCGGCTGAATTGCTCTAACACATTTAGAGTTTAAAAAGAAATGAATCAGGAGAATCAGGACTGAAGCCATACCAACATTTTTTCTTCTAAATTGTTTAATGGCAAAGTGCTCAGCAGGCTTCAGGAAATATAAGAAATGGAGTCATTTAATCTCAAATCATGCTTTTCACTTTGGTTATAAAAGAGGTTTTTGTTTGCTTACTCATTAATGTGGGCAATCTTTGTTCTCCTTCTAATACAATTAGCCAGAGGTTTAATTAAATTACGTCTCCAGCTCTGTTTTTTGATTTAAACGTAAGGAAATAATCCAGTCCAGCTTAGAAATGCCTGGTAACTGGTAAATAGAAACATACTATTAGTTTTAATGCTTCTTTTCATCCCTGTCTGTGAAGCTGGTGGTTTATGTCAGTTCTTTCTGAATGGTATGTATTATTCTAGTATTATTTACTGTTTGTTTGGCTTCTCAAGAACTAATTATTGCCAAAATGATAAAAAGTATTTAAAAATTCATCAGTCTTTCTGGCAATACATCTGTCACTGCAGTCAGCTTTCCACAAATAAAATACTGATGTAAAAATGGAACTTACCATTTATTAAACAGGCTACTTTAGTGCAGCAGTTACATTAAGTAGAGCAGTTGTTAAGCTACACAATGCACAGAAACTGCATTCAATCATATTTCCCAATATGTTCATATTTATTGATGCTGCTGTGAAAAATGGTTTAAAATTTAGACCTTGCCGTCAGTTGCTGAGGTTTGCAAACATCATCAATCAAAGTTTATTGTTAATTTTTAACCCCTGACAGCGATAAGTAATATGATAACTGTCTTCTCCTGGCTGCTATGATAAATCAATCCCATTTAATCCCAATTTGTTCCTTCAGATCTACTTCCAGTTACAATCCAGTTTGAGCTCAATCTGATCCAATCTAGTCAGATCCAGTAGATAGTAAATTGTGATTACTCTTTCTAAGGAAACCAGCAGATTGCCTCAGATCTTAAATTTGCTGCAATTCCACATCCAGATAAAGCATGGGGCGACAGTGGAGAGAACACTTTCTATGAACAGGAAACACCAAAGTTAATGAAAGCAACAGTTAAAAGTGTAACTCTAGCTACTCTATTATTTTATAAAACGCCTGTCTTAAAGGTTTACAGGGAGTCTGCCTCTTAATGTGAGTAAGGGGAATACTCTAACATTAAACATGTACTCTAGAGCAACCCCTGGAGGTATGTGGTAGTGGTATTTGAGAAGGAATGGAGTTAAGGGCCCCTTTTTTTAATAGCGGTACATGAAACTTGCATGTGCATACAGCAATATTTTATCGAATTAACTGAAAGTGCGGCATACTGTTTATCATAAATCACACAATTAAAGCACAGCATCCAGACCATAGGTCAGATTTTATCCATTAAATATATTTTGCTCACATTGCCAGCAGAGTTTTTGTTTGAAAAAAAGGGTACCACTGTTACTTTCCACTCAGAAAGCCCAGAACTCAACCTGCAGCTGATTTTATTGGGGTGCTGTTTTAGGTTTGTGGTTTTCATCAGTATCCATCGAGAACATTCAGGTTTAAGCTTTTCTCTTATAATATGTCAGTTCAAAGGCAACATAAATCTGTAAGTAGCTCACTCTTTGGATTCAACAGCTACTGCCAGCAGTTGTCAGGGTTTTCCCTCCAATGCTAAATCATGGTTTAGGCAGAGAGCATAAACACAGAGTCATAAGTAGTCATCTGCTTCTCTTTCCTTTAATGCTTTATTGTCTTGGTGTAGAAAATGCAATCTCAGACTGGACTGTCTGTAACTTGGTTGTGGATCTGAATCCCAATCCTTAGAATAAGATGGGGCACGGGGTTCCTGATAGGCAGGGATTGGGAATAATGTTTCCTTCTGGACCAAATGGAGAGGAAAAGAAAAACATCCCTCCATCATTTTATGACACTGTTCAGCTGAGCATCCCCCGTCCCACACACACACATACACACACATATGCATGCATAAATACTTTCACGCCGTCACCTCAGCTTCCTGCTGTCTCGCCATGTGAACTTTAGACATGATTGAGTGGAGGAGAAGTGGCTGTGGTACATGTTGGGATTGTTTGTCCAGAACATTGTGTATTATCCAAGTTCCTCCAGGATGACCGAGCTTCTCATCCTATCTCTAAGGGAGAGCCCAGACACCCTGCGGAGGAAACTCATTTCGGCCGCTTGTATCCGTGATCTCGTTCTTTCGGTCATGACCCAAAGCTCATGACCATAGATGAGGGTAGGAACGTAGATCGACCGGTAAATCGAGAGCTTCGCTTTTGGACTCGGCTCTCTCTTCGAATCCGTATACATGACAGACCGGCACAGTTCCCGCATCACTGCTTACGCAGCACCAATCCATCTATCGATCTCCCGCTCCATTTTTCCCTCATTCGTGAACAAGACCCCAAGATACTTGAACTCCTCCACTTGAGGCAGGATTTCCCCCCCGACCCGGAGAAGGCACTCTACCCTTTCCGGCTCAAGACCATGGCCTTGGACTTGGAGGCACTGATTCTCATCCCGGCCGCTTCACACTCTGCTGCAAACTGCTCCAGTGAGAGCTGTAGATCACTAGCTGATGAAGCCAATAGGACCACATCATCTGCAAAATGCAGAGACGCAATCCTACGGCCACCAAAACGGATCCCCTCAACACCTTGGCTGCGCCTAGAAATTCTATCCATAAAAGTTCTGAACAGAATCGGTGACAAAGGGCAACCTTGGCGGAGTCCAACCCTCACTGGAAACGAGTCCGACTTACTGCCCGCAATGCGGACCAAGCTCTGACACCAGTCGTACAGGGACCTAACAGCCCGTATCAAAGGGCCTGATACCCCATACTCCCGGAGTACCCCCCACAGGATTCCCCGAGGGACACGGTCGAACGCCTTCTCCAAGTCCACAAAGTACATGTAGACTGGTTGGGGACCCACGTTTCCTCTTTGCGCTGTGCCCGGCCGGGCTCCATGGGTGAAAGCCCAGCCACCAGGCGCTCGCCAGCATGCCCCACCTCCAGGCCTGGCTCCAGATTGGGCCCCGGTGCCCCGCGTCCGGGTGAGGGAAGACTGTTTCCATCAGGGGCGCAACTACATATTTTTGAGGTGGATGTGAACATGTCACTAGCGCCCCCCGCATAAGCAAGGACGAGTATGCAGTCAATAACTCGAGTCAACACATTTCTCCAGTGTGCTTTTTCAGCTGCCATGGTTCTCTGCAGTTCACTATCAATAGTCTTACCTAGGCGTAAGCGAGATGCCATTTCTTTCCACATCAGATAAGAGTTTATGTGGGAACGACTGGTTTCATGGTGCTTCAGTGTTTTTGAAAGACATCGCCAGTTATTATACCCCGCCACAAGGCATGTGTCAGGAACTTTAGCTTCACCAAAAAGCTTACATGCAAAACAATAGACTCTGTTAGTATTTTTGGAATACAGTAACCAATCTCGTTCAACTTTCTCTCCATTAGACAGTAAACGAAAACAGTATGCTTTGGAAAAACACCTGTTACTCTTCTCTGATCTTGAATATGGGCCATCAGAAACTTTCTGTGGGCCATTTTCAACCATGTACTGCCTAAATGTGTCCCCCGTTTTGTGTGGTAAAGGCCATTCAGATGGATCTTCTGAATAAAGCCTTGCCTCAACGCTCTCTGCAGCTCTGTGCTCCTCTCCCTCTTCTTCATCATCTGGACCTCTCTGCTCCTCTCCCTTATCTGCACCTCTCTGTTCCACATGCTCCTTTGTGGTGATTGACTCTCCATGTCTGCCTGCACTAATTTTCCCAAAAAAGAACACAATGAAAGATGGTCATCAGAAATTCAAACCATAATGGTATATAGGTTTTTGTTGCCTCCCTAATGTAATTATTCCTACCTGATGTCATCACTTGTCTCTTCTATCACTGACCTCATGTCTGCCTCTTTCACCCCTTGTCTGTGGCATTCTCCACTAAGTCATATGGTCAAAAAAGCATTCTATATTAGTTGGTAAAATTACAAATCTTTTAAATAATGTTTAAACATTTTTGCTTGGGATTAAGAAGCTGTTCCTTCACTTCCACCTAATATTAGACCAACCTGTTGCCTTCCCCTGTCTGTCCTGATTCTTCCTCTGTCATCTTCTCTTCTTTCTCTCCATCCTCACAGCTGAATGACATTAATTTTGTGTTAAGTAGGTTTAAAAAATACAGCAGTCAAAACACAGTGAAATGAATCTTTAAATTTAAATGATCTCCTTGTTGGATAACAGTTACTGACTGGACATTGCATCTGATCTGACTTATTAGATACATCACAGCACCACTGTAGTGATATTGAATAAGACATTTAAACTCAAGTGTCAACCTGCCAAAAAGGTTGGTAACATGGGTCACTTTTTGAGTCTAAGGGCTATAGTGACACTGGACTAATTTGTCTGATACACACATAAACTTTTACAACTCATCTTTAATTAAAGAATCAATAATAATAAATATACATATGAGTGCATAAATTGCAGCCTAGAGGGCTAAGCGTTGGACTATAGCTGGGTACTGGCGCCACGACAATTTAGCTTTCCTGTGTTAATATTTCCTGAGTTTTATTTCAGTCATTCTTACACTTAGTGTGTGGATATGTGTGTGTGACAGGCGTATGTATCAGATATTCATAGAAATACCGAACAAATCACGTCCCTTCTCGGTTCAATAGGGGAGGCAACATTTAACAGCCAAATATGGGACGATTCCGTATTAGGCTAGCTTTAGCTAACCTGAATATTTATAACCCTCTTGTCTTGTTGTCGATACACTGATGGTACTTACCTTCTATCTTTCAACCACATTGAAAGGCTTTTTTTCATCCTGCCAACATCTTTATCCTTCTCCCTTTTCCTTTTTCTGTTTTGCGCCCTGGATAACTTTTTTTTTTCTGCCGCTCCATCTTGTTGTCAAGTGCAGTACGAGTGGTAGTCTAAGATAAAAAAAAAGAAAAAAGAAACGTGCCTGATAGCGTTCTCTTAGGGGCGTGTGCCCAAGCCACCTGTATGGGAAGGGAGAGCGATAGGAGGGGAGGTGAAGGAGCAGAGGGGCGCCTAATCAGTGCCGTTACTCTGTTATTGATCATTTCATGCTGTTAAATATAGAAAATGCCAACTAGAAAAACATTTTTTCTATTGGGGGTTTTGACGCCCCCTCTAGTGCAGCGCCCCTATGCGTTGCATACAGTGCATACCCACTTTTTGCGCCACTTGTTTCCATCTATGGTAATCATCGTAAGGGGTCTGTGAGTAATTGTGTGGAAGGAAAATATGTTGTTTTCAATCTATTTTCAAATTAAAAAAGCTCAGATTCAGTCAGATTTCTTGAAGAGCATCGGGGAACATCCGCTTACAGGTCTTGCCGTTGATGGTAAATTGATTTAGGTCTGGAGTGGGCTTTGACTTGACCGTTCTAATACATATGCTTTGATCTAAACCATTCCATTGTAGCTCTGGCTGTTGTGCCCATAGCTTGATGCTTCCATCACCATGTTTCACGGTGATGATGTGTTCATTTTCCTTCCAGTAGAAAATTATGCACTTCTTTGTGTTACTTTATAACTAATAAGCTCAATAAAGCACAGTTAGGTTTGTGGTTACAAAAAAAAGCCAAAATGTTTAAAGGATATAAATACATTAGTTTTACTCCTTTATGTTCCTGGAAGTGCGTCATTTCTGCCATCATCTTGATAAAATAAAACAAATCAGCTTTAGTGGACTTACAGAAAACCAAATAAAATGAAGTGCATTAATATATCCTCATGTATTTGACATGTTGTGGATTTACATTATGCTTGTTCTAATGTTTCCAGCTGCTGAATGCTATCCAGCTGTTTGGTGCAAACCTGGACGACTACCTCCACTTGTTGCTGCCTCCTATTGTCAAGCTGTTCGATGCCCCTGATGTGCCGCTCCAAGCTCGCAAGTCAGTACTACACACGGTGGTTCTCTTTTTGTTTTAGTGAATGGTTTATTGAGAAAACTGAACACTTTATAGCTTGATCCCACTGTCGGCGTTATGCGGTATACGTTCAGCTAAAATTGGGCTTAGCTTATTTGTACATGAATAGTACAAAAACGACAACTGAAATTAGAAAATAGAATTTGCTATCAGCCGTTCCACTGTACAGAAAATGATTCACAAGTGGAGGTCTTTCGAAACAAAGGCCAACATGTCCAAGTTTGGACATGTTGGCCAAACCAAATACAGCCTTCCAGGTAAATGAAATCTACCTGATGACCTGGCCTCATTTAGAATTGTCCCTGTTTCCACACATCTGAATCAAAACAACAGGTTATTGTTAGCCCTCTGTAAAACTTGATAAGATGCTGAGGAGGTGTTTTCCCAGGTGTTTTTCTTGCAAGAGCACATCTAAAGGTTGCAAGTTACTGGATCACTTGTACCAGTTTCACCCCTTTTTTATATCTATTATGCTTTAAGGTGTTTATAGCAGATTATTTAGTGGAAGTATTTTCTGTTTTCCTCTCTGGCTCAGGGTTGCTCTGGAGACACTTGACCGGCTGACGGAGTCCTTGGACTTCACGGACTATGCGTCACGCATTATCCACCCAATTGTTCGGACACTTGACAGCACGCCTGAGCTGCGTTCCACTGCTATGGACACCTTGTCCTCGCTGGTGTTCCAGCTGGGAAAGAAGGTAGCCACATTAGTCTGTTAAGCTCCCTTTTTAAATGTAGCTATAACTTAAGTGACCCTGCTGGCACATATGAACACTTAGTCTGTATTACTTCCTGCCAGACTGCTTACGTTACCGACCGTTTCCCAGCAGGAGACGAGGTTTATGAGAGTGGATGAGGTCACATTTAGCCTCCCCTCTCCTCACAAGCCTTCTCGATCTTATCCCTACACACTTGTATTGTTTTGTGGTCTAACCTCGGAACCACCAGCCCTGCTGTCAGCTATGTATGGCAGCAAACGTGCAGGGAAAGCCTTTGATCTAAGGTTAAATTCCTGATGGTCATTTATTTTGAGCTCAAAGCAAAGATTGGCTGCAGACTAAACCACATAAAACACATGATGAGTTGTATTTACTCTCTCCTGTTTCCAGTACCAGATTTTTATTCCTATGGTGAACAAAGTAATGCTGAAGCACAGGATCAATCACCAGCGCTATGACATTCTGATTTGTCGCATTGTGAAGGTAAGTAACTCCAACATATTCACATTATAAAGGTTTTAATTCATGAGCATTAAACTTTGTTGAGCATTCTTTTGTCCCATCTGGTTTGGATATTTATTTTGTCAGCGACACAAAAGGCCTCCACATGACTTAAACATGAATGAAATTATCATAAAAACATGTTAGGTCCAAAGTTCTGTTTATCAGCAGCCCCAATAGGAGGAAATGTCTTTCTACGTGCATTCATAAAACATGTTGTGAAGCTTTGATCAACTGTTTGAACGTGTGTGGGCTGTTTGTGTGTGGGCTGTGTCGGTCATGCCTCTGTGTGTTTGTCGTTATGGTAGGGCTACACTCTGGCAGAGGAGGAAGAGGACCCTTTAATCTTCCAGCACCGCCAGATTCGGGGCCACCAAGGTGACACTCTGGTCAGTGGTCCCGTGGAGCCTGGTCCTATGAAAAAGCTCCATGTTAGCACAACTGCCCTCCAGAAGGTAAGATGGCACAGTTGGCAGTTTCCTTTCTCCTAAAACAACCCATTCAATGGTGACAGATTGCACATACAAGCCTAGGGTTTGCTTACTGGAGTCTTTGCTGGTGTTGATGTTGCACCCAGTAAACAGCTCTGACTACAAGCGCATAGTTTATTTCTGCTGAAAAAATATGGATCAACAAATCAGTGATGAATTAAAATGGAAACTTCATCAAAAGCAGCACAGCTCAATGGCTTGCAGGCACTTACTTTTAGAGCACATGGGGTCACAGAGTGGTATGAATGCGAGGCTGCTGGTTTCAATATTCTCAGGTCTGGAAAAACTGATGCTCCCACGCAGTTCCCAATGAGTGCTGAAGTCCACAATTTTGCTTTTTACAGGCCTGGGGTGCCGCTAGAAAGGTGTCCAAAGATGACTGGCTGGAGTGGCTGAGACGTTTGAGCGTGGTCCTGCTAAAAGAGTCCTCCTCTCCAGCATTGCGATCGTGCTGGTCTCTGGCTCAGACTTACATCCCTCTTGCCAGGTACACATTGACTGATATGTCTCCTTTTCAACCTCCACTTCCTCCACTTAATTGTACTCTGTTCTTTTTTTACATCTGGGTTTTTTAATCTCTAACAACTGTGATAAACCACAATGGCTAAATGCATTGCCATAGTTCTTTTTAAGGAGAAGGCATAAGTAAATGTGAACCTCTGTCTGCAGTACAGCTGTAAAACATCATCACATCTGGCCATACAATGATCCTATAGCTAAAGCCTTCCTGCTTCTGCAAAATATTCACATTTTTACCGATCTGCCTTTTCTGTATTTCACAGAGATCTGTTCAACGCTGCTTTTCTGTCCTGTTGGTCTGAGTTGAGTGAAGATCAGCAGGATGAGCTTATCCGCAGCATCGAGTTAGCTCTCACCTCCCAAGATATAGCTGAGGTCACACAGACGCTGCTTAACTTAGCAGAATTCATGGAGCACAGTGATAAGGTAAGGGACAAACTGCATAAAACCACAGGATTCCTGGAAATGCACCTTAAAAATGTGTAAAATTTCATGATTTTTAAATCAAGTCTAAAGTGTAGAACAGCACACACCACAATGTCCGCCATGTAAAGTTATAAAACTTTTAGGTACGACCCCAAAATTCTAGGTGTGTAGCGAATAATTAAAAAGTTAAAAGGGGAGTACATTTTTCATTTTTTTATGACTGCGTAGTCCGCATTTTCTAAATGACATCAGTGTTAACCATTAGGGACATCCCAATCAGGATTTCCTGTCCCTGGTACCAGTCCAAGGAAGGTCCAAACACTTATCCTGCTCACCTATGGTGTTGCTGGCGCTGCAGTCTCATTTTTCTTGATTAAAACTACAGTTTTTAAAGGTTTTCTCCAACTGAATGGTGCATCAAGTACGGCTGCCTTGCCCCTCCCCCACATATTGCTATGCACTGCTGGTCAGGTGGTGTAAAAGTTCCACCATCATATTTATTTACAATGAAGATCGATACAGTTAAAACAGGCATCCTGACAAATTGATATCAACCTGTAATACTGTAACGTGTAAACAGCAGAGAATAGGTAAAAGGCTTAAATAAACTAACCCATTGTGACTGAATTTATCAATATGTGATGTTTTTTTAGCCATAGGAAGAATAATTTGAGCTCCTTAGGTTTGAATAAAAGCAGTTAGGTCATTTAATACCAGTTAGTTTTACATTTTTGTGTAAGTATTGTGATATTTTGAAACTGTGGCATTTTTAGCTAAGGATACCATACAATTAGAATCTCATATCAGCCATGCCCACATTCTTTTTCTGAGAAGAGTTTTTTTCAGGACAGAGTTTTAGACTTGCACTCAAACAGCCCCAGCCTTCTATCAGCTCACATCTGGCTCCGTTTGCTAATGTGGTAGGCTAATGCTAGCATGTTTACTTCCTGTTTTTAAATGATTATTTGGTTCCAATCAGATTTCAGTGGGGTTCCAGTTGATGGTTTGAGGACAAAGCCTATAGAAAAAGCGGTTCTCCTGTGGGATAAACTCAGACCTTTGCTTTGAACGTCATAAAATTTAATGGCTAGTATTTTAGCTGCTTTCTAAATGATGTGTGTGGGGGGGTGTGTTGGGGAGCACAGTGTGCAGAGCAGGTCGCATGACCTAGACGGAGAGCCTCATCTGCCAAAACAGTCTGTCTTTCACTGTGAATTTCATTGTAAAAGCTGAAAACCACTTTAATTGTTAGGGATAACCCAGATTTAATGTGCACAACCTATAATTCTGTTTTGCATATGAAATAAGGCTGTGCAAAATGTGGCTGTACACTTCGCTGAGGTTGCCACTGACATGGTGTAACGATACATCCAGCTCATGAGACGAGATACAAGGGATCAGATCGGGACACGTTAATATTTCTGCTTGCAGCAGAATTGTAATTTGATATTACAATGAGAGAATATGCAGCATTTATGTAGCTCTGTCTTATTGACCACCCACATTTAGCCATTCACATGCACAGAAGACTTGCACATGCTAGTTACACTCAAAGTTTCTTTTGACACATAAGACTTTTATATTTATATTTTACCTGTTGAATTAATTGTCTAGATATACGTCACATCAGATGTACCTCAGCTTGAGCTAGTTCAGACTGACTAAGCTTTCTGATTTTAAACAAGTAAAATGTAGACAGGCCTGAATTCCTCTTCATTCAGCCAAACATTGTGAAAGCAGTGCAGTCGAATTTGCAGTCGGTTGAATTTTTCTAGCTTACATCTTAGCATCTGATTACTTCACTGGAAAAAGTATCTGTTTGGATGACAGACCACACAAACTGAGCTGTTTGTAAAGAGCGCTACTCAAACCCAGTGAAAATAAGAACTTCAGCTACTAATTGCCATGTGGAAGTTAAATTAAAAATGACTTATGTGTTTTTACTCAGTTGTGTTTTCGTTTAGGAAAAAGAAAGATTTGGTTATTTTATACGGCTCCGTTTCCTTTTCCAGGGCCCCCTGCCCCTCAGAGACGATAATGGCATCGTTCTGCTTGGAGAGAGAGCTGCCAAATGTCGTGCCTACGCCAAGGCGCTGCACTACAAGGAGCTGGAGTTTCAGAAAGGTCCCTCTCCTCTCATCTTGGAGTCTCTAATCAGGTAGGATGGCTGAAAATTATTAAAAGCCAGCATGGCCTTTGGAAATATGTAACTAATTCAACCTATTAAAAACACAATCTCTTACTGAAAGAGACAAGCACCATTTTTAATTTATTTGTTCACCTAACTTATTTGGTTGAAATTCATGTGTGATCAGAGGTGCACAGAATCACATTACAGTTTGTTGTTTAAAATACACATACTTCCCTCTGAAAGTCAAGGTTCCCTCTAATAAATTGGCAATAAAAGGATATTGTACTTCTCATATCATCCTGCGCTACAAGGTTTTGATACTTTCTGTCAACTTTTCCATGCAATTCTTTCTCTTTTTTTTCCTTTCTGTGCTGTTGGCATGGCTTGGAGAAATGTGTTTTCCAGCCATCTAATTGGACGCTCGCCTCCTTTTCATCTGTGAGTGTCTGGACTAGTGTTTCTTTGGGGCCTGTTTTCGATTTCTTTTGGAGCCGTGATGATGATGAATGATGGGAGCCGGTACTCTGGTGTTATCCCCATCTGGTTCTCACCTCTCTAGGATTTCCCATAAAATATCTTACCTCGGCTTTTGCAACTGCTCAGTGAAAGCCTTGCTTTTACTCAGACCGGGATCTGCTAGGAAAATAAATACTGTCATTTCTGCAGCAGTTGTTGATGTTTGTTGGTGACTTTTTAATTATGTTTAGTGATTTACTTGCTGTTTTTGAAAGGTGTGGTCAGTTAAAGTCTGGCACATCAAAACTTATGTAATTTACAACTTACCAACTTTTACAAAATCTGAACCAGTTGTTTTATTATATATTATAGGTATAAGAGATTCATTGATCAGAGCTTTGACCTGCCCAAAAAACATTTTAGCTGATTCCAGTCTCTCTAAAAGAACGGTTGTGGAGAAAGATAAAAGAACAGTATTTAAAATTTGTCCTAGCCTTGTTTTTCTGAGCAGACTTTCAATTATATTAGGAGCAGGGTGTGTTGTCACACTGTGTGAGAGAGAAAAGTTACTGAATAGAGTTGACATTTTTAAATGTCTTTTGAATCCTAAATTAGCATGGTTAATGGAGCCAGCATTGCAAAAAAGACATTCTTCATTGATATTTCCTACAAAATGTAGCCATTTTCTTTAACTCTGAGAATTGGAAAAGGCTGACAACATTTCCAAATCTTGCATGCTTCATGACAGACAAGGTTTGAAAGCTCAAAAAGAAAAAACAGAGCAACAGCCTTCTCGTTATCTGCTGACTGTCTCTCTCTCTCTTACTCTCCTGCAGCCTGATTAACTGCAAACGTGTTTGTCTTGACATGGGTTAGAAAACACATTTTCCTTTTTAAATAGCTTCCCACATTTTTGCACACCTCACTTTTACTGAAGCTAGCTAACTTCGGGACTTCTTCCCTCAGTAACATCTTCCAGACCGTAGAACGTTGTTGCTACCGCCACCTTAGAATTCTTAGCTATGGTGCGTTCACTGATTGTAAAAAAGGCGGTCACAAGTCATTGGCTGATCAAGCTGAAAACTGGTCGATTTCTATTAGCAGCTAATTTCTTGGTGCATTTGTAACAGCCGTGTTCTATCATATTACCGTTGTTGTGCCCTACAACTTGAAACACAGATAAAATTGCTGGAACTTACCATTACCATTGCAACTAGATGCATTTTAAATATTTTTAGTGACATGACTAATTATGGCTTAAGTGTAAATCACAACTCTTTTTATAATTAGCATCTGTTTCAAAACTGATCACTCATTGATTACTATTTGCTAACTCCTTCAGCCTAAAAATATGTTGGGAAGCTGGTATTGAAGCAGTTTTTAAAGTACAGCCCAACCTTTTGCAATTAGTTCTTCTGATTCCATAGATTTTAGTTTTCTCTAGGAGACTTTAATACTTATTATAATATGGATTATAACAGCCTTTATGGATATTCTCATTAACGTTTAAAGTCAAACAAGATGGCCAGCCAATTCACAGCAGCCCAACCCTGAATACTTCTTGTCATAGCTCCCTTTATGGTGTTAAAGGCTATGGCAACTGGCAACTTGTAGTAGCTCCCTGCACTGCTGCTTAATGGCACATTTTACTGTTGGGGTTCACATATTTGGAAAAACCCTTAAAATGAACTCATTTTTGTCACCATCAGCATATGTTGTCACGGTTCTAGTTTTCTTCTGTTAATTTTCCCTAAAGGATAACATTTGTGCTTTAATTAAGTTTTCGTTGAATGGGTCATTGTGTGAATTGTTAAAACAGATTTTTTCCCTATAAGAAATTCCTTCTGGGTTGTAAACATAATGAAGTGGTGCTTTGCTTTTGAAGTAGGGGACGTCAGGAGTATCTAACTAGATGGCAGAGCATGTGTGGTCTCTTTCCTCTTTTTGGGTCATGTGTCCTGAGGCCTTCAACAAGGAGGTCAGCTGCTGATCCATGAATGAATGAATGGATTTCTATCACTTCTGGATTTACCATTCGGTAAAATGCTTGTTTGATTAAGACTTTGTGTCGCGCTTCTTTTAAAAAATATCTTTATTTTTTCCATCACATTAAACGGCATCATTTAAAACCTGTACACATTTTACAAAATACACATTTCCATTATTAACCTTTATCAAAGACAACATTCATAGGAAATGCCTTTCTTGGTAGGTCATATCCCATCAGCAATTTACAAACCCTTTTCTTTAAATCTTTAAATATGTCCCCGTGACTTCCACTGTAAGCAGTATTAACTAAAACACAACCTAGTGCTTCCAAGAAAATGAGAGAAATGATTAAAGTCCAGTAGCCCATAAAGGACAGTGGTTTAAAATGGCATATTTCAATGCTTAAAAAACATAAATGTTACTAATAAAGGCAACAAATACCTACAATTTACAATCAAACACAACTTAAAACATAAACACATTCATCTGACTGTAATTCAAACAGACCATCACAAACAGCCATTTCACTCGCTTTGCTCTCAAGTTAAAAAAAGCAACAAAAAACAGTTTGGTCCTACAGGTATTACAGAGATCTGAGATCTTGATCCAAGAGGCACAGCTGAGGCACTTAGAGTTGGAAACCCACCGGCCGGACCTTCATCTCCACTCTCTTCAGAGAATAGTTGGGGCCGTGCCAGGCGTACCAAGTGATCCCATCTGTGCTCTTTGTGTGCTCGCCGTAGCGGTAAAAAACGCCATTCAGATTGGAGTCGGTGCAGCAGTTGTACCAGTAGCCACCTGGGAGCATTGGAAGGGAAAAAGAATTAGAGTCACAGTCAATTGGAAGGATTTATCAACTTTGTGTGATCTGCTGATTATAAATGCCTTGGTAGCTTTGGATATGTTGGCTCTTCTAAATTACCTTTGCGCAGGGCAGCACAGTTGTCCACGCATTTGTCATTATCCTTGTTCATGGTGCTGAAGTTGGTGTTGTTGTGGTAGCGTAAGGAGTTTCCAGCATTCCCGCTGTAGTTGGCAATGAAGAGCTTGTAGCTGTTGAGCTCATTGCCCACGGTGAAAAAGTCATACTCAGCATAGCGTGTCTGTCCCTCCCAGTCCTTCATTGGAAAACCCAAACAGCATAATTTAGAGAGGAAAGGTTGTAAAAACAGCGGTTATTGGCTCACTATCTCTCCAATTGGTCCGATTTATTACAAATGTTCATACTCAGGTTCTGCCTGCCGGTACGCCTGCTTATTTTTGGCCATGAAACAATTCATGCTTGGTGTAAGTTCCAACACATACCTCCAGCTCGATCCGGAGTGTGCTGGGCTGTCTCGTTAGGCGAAAGATGTGGTCATTGCCCAGCCAGAAGTCTCCGCGGATGGATCCAAATCCATTTTTGTACTGCTTCCAGTCACGGTTGAAAGAAGTCAGGCCAATTTTGCGTCGTTGAATCAGAGTCCAACCCCCTCCATTTGTCTCCATATCGCAGAAGACCTGAAACAAAAGATAATTTGTTTTCCTGGACTGTAGCAGCATGCTGAGGAGAGAGGAAACCACCCTCCACCAAAACCGTTTGACTTACACTGAGCTCAGGTGCACCCAGAAACTCATCTTTAGGAAGCTTGTACTCGCCAGAGATCTTGTAGCTTTTTCCATAGAGCGATGCACAGTCATATATGGCATCTGGAAAAGAAGAAGATTAAGTTATGCTAAAGCATATGCAGTTTCATGAGCAGATTTTGGAAAAATGCAGCTTTATGGGTGTCTGAGTGACTTTACAGATGCAAAAAATTGCCTTTCAACTCGCAAAACTAAAAAATGTTAAATTAATCTAGGTTATCTACTACATGGGTTCATAGTTCCCTCTTTTCATGGCATGGTGAAATAATTAAAAGGTTGATGAGGTCAACTTGTACCTGTTGAGAATTAGAAACCCCTCAACTTCTTCTAATCTGCGTGTCCCCTCCTGTCCTGCTCTCCCCTCTCTGATTGACTCGAGCTTTTGAAAGGCCTCTCTGTTCTCTTCTCCTGAATCATACATGTGACCCTGTCAGACCACACAGCTAAGGTACTGTAAAAACAGAAGGCGTAATGTTTGGCTAATCACCGTTTTGATTAGTTAAGTTGAATCTTGGAAAAGATATGGCTCTGTTGGAGCAATGTATCGACAGCCTTGCAGATGGGACTCTGTAGCACCAGATTAATGCTCTTTACTGCCGATGTGCAGCTAGGCGTGTGCACTGTGATCAACCTCACCACTGATTTACAGCAGCTCACTGGGGCACAGAAAGCATGGCTGATTATAGCACTTTGCAGCTAAAATAAATGTATAATTACAGATTTCAGAACTGCCCCACAATCCAGGGGGAAGATAAATACATTTCATATATGTCCTTTTACTATTAAATAAAAAATGAAGAACAAAACACTCATCAGGATAGCTATGTGCAGAGATTGACTAATTAATCCGCCAGAGATTTGGATTGGCCAATATTTCTTTGATTTGCTCTGATTGGTGATCAGGATCTCAAATACTGAATAATGTGTTTTTTATTCCTATTTATTAAAAGAATCATAAACTCCCCTAGTATCAGTCTATAAACCATCAACCGCAGCATGCACTTTGATGCACGTTTTTTAGTGTAATTATCATTAATTAAATCAGGGGGTGAACTTTAAGTGCACTTCTAGTTTTTAACATTGTTTTTTTCTGCTTCTATTTAGCAACAGCTGTCCATCAGCCTAACGAAGGCACGGCTTGAAACTGAACTGGAAACAGTAGAAATTTTCTCTACGTAGCCATTTTTCATCTTGCCAGAGTTTGTTTATAAAAGTTACAAAAATATGCCTAAAGTGATCCAACATGAGCATTATTATGAGCTATGTCATTTCTCTGTTTTTCATTAAAAACATCAGCTGAATATGACTTCTGCTTTGTTAGAAGCTGTTGATGGTGCACTCACCTGAAGAAGTCTGAGTTGCAGACTGCAGAGTTTGCAGCTGCATGATCTCCACGCGGTTGTTGATCTCAGAGTACTTGCCCTCTGCCTCTGTGACCCGGCCTTCCAGCTGCTGGTCCTGCTTGTCCAGCTCCATGATTTGCCTCACCATGGTTGACATGTCTGTCTTCTGCTTGTGACTCAGCTCCTCGAGCAGGCTGGTCAGATTGGCCACCTGAACCTTGAGAGAGCGCACCTCGTCGCAACACTGGACCTTGGGAGGCTTTGAGGGAGCCAGTCTCTTCTTGGGGTTCTGGGCCCCAGTGTCCTCCAACAGGAGCAGTGCAACACCTAAAGCTATGATGCTCAGATTGATTTTAGGCATGTTTGGATAATTAATCCTTACAGATTTGGTGCTTTTAAAATGGTTTGTGTTAAAAATTTTGAGCTCCTGTTTTTAAGTAAAAATATATCTAAGCAGCAAAGGTTTAGTGTAGCTAACAGAAATGTTAAGTTGGAGTTTTCCTCTTGACCAGATGCTCACCCAGGCTCTGTCCTATTTCCTCACAGAAGTCCTCCTCTACATTAGCATCTTAAATATTCTACCAGTGGGCCCTCCCCCTCTTTAGTGGTGTGCACCAGTCCTCGTGATGACCCTCTCCAACCATGTGGGTGGAGGACATTTTTTCAACCCTGTCTCCCCTTCTCTGCTGCACGTCACCCTGCCCCCCCTCCTCCCCACCCAACTTTCACTCATACAGCACGGGAATTGCCCATGTCCCTTTGTTCAGTGTGCAAGCTTTCTGGGTAGCGATGATTATTTTCGCTGTGTTGCTGGTTTGTTACAATAGGCCACTGTCTGAACTTGCAGCCTTTTTTTTGCTTCAAAACACTTTATTTTTTGGAGAGTTATTAAATGAAACACAAAACGTGGCTTAAACGTCATGAATGGCCAGTTTGTGGAGAGGAACAGCTGTGGGTAATTTCCCTGTCTGTTGACACACTTAACTTATCACTTTAATGACAGATTTGACTTTATCCTGAGGGCTAACCATTTTCCCTGTAAATTTGGCCTTCACTTGCTACAAAAATGTGTAAAGTCACGAAGTACTGATTGTCGGTTTTTGGATTGTGTGAGGGCCAGGCAGATGTTGGTGTCTATTTTTTTAACTTAACCTGCCGTCACTTTGGGGAGAAAAGCTCTATTAAACCCGTAGGAAAGAATGTATTTGGTGGACTGTTTTCAAAGAAAGGTAAACCAAAATAAATAATGCTGCCTATAGCTGTCAAACCTTACCTTTTTGCCATGCTGCATGAAGGATTGGGTGATCCACATATTGGAGGAATAGTAGTTTAGGTGAGAGGAGGCTACTACAGTTAATCCCAAATTTATCTATTCAGATTTACTTTTAAAGTAAATCTTATAGTTTGATCAACATGTTTCTGCTGATCAAAGTAATATTAAAATATTTTGAGCTGCCCAGCCAGCGTTCTGACTTAGATCTTACAGAGAACCTCCGAATGGAGCTAAAGATTAAGGTGATGGCAAGGAGGTCTTCCGACCTCAACGACTTTGAGCTCATCACCAAAGATAAATCATGAAAATACCAGTGGAAACATGCAAAAAGCTGCTCAATTATTTTAAGAAGGCTCTATTCGGGCAGAAAGGATAACTATTTAACCAGCTAATATCAGTTTTTTATGCATTATTATACACTACTAATTTTGTCTAGTGTTCATTTTATAATATCTTTTTTATTATTATTACACAGTTTGAAACACTGGTCAACTTTGGCCAGTGACAAACCCTTACTGGGTAAAGCTTTACATAAAGGAGCTTTATGCAGGTTCTTGCTGTAGGGTAGCAAGCAACATTGACTGAATAATCATTGAAATACTCTGTTCATAAAAAAAGAAAAAATCCACTTGATTCAATATGAATTTTGCAGTTGGGAGTAGGAGTTAAGTTTTCTAACACCTGTGTTTAGCTACAATACAAAGCAGCACTTAAACCAGATAATTCTGTCCCTGCTGTGTTAACTGGTGGGTTAAACCTCCTTTTAGGCTTAATAACAATAATTGTAAATTTTCTGCCTCTGCGTTTCTTCTCTTTTGAAGTTTTCAGCATGCCATTGGATGTAGGGGAAAACGATGCCTTTGTAAGCATCAGGATGTCTCCTTTCTGTCTCATCCCATCTTCCCTGATATGGGCCCAAAGTTCTCCTTCATTTCATTGTACAGTTAGCATGAATTATTTGCAGCATCTATAAATACTGTCAATTAAAACAGAAAAGACATTACCCGTTTTTTACGTGAAACTTGTATTCTGTTTTACAGGTTTGGTGATACTGAATATGAACCTATCATAAAAGTATGGTTGCAGTGTTTCAAATGTGCTTTGTTAAATAATTGTCAAAAACTGCAAAATTTTTCAGAGAATTAGGGGTAAAAATAGCTCCTCCAGGCATGAAAGAGACATCTGGTTGTAAGTTGTCATTTGTTGCCCAAGTGTTTAAGGAAATATTACATAAGCAGAAACCCCATGCTCCTAAAATGCAAAATGCTTTATTTGTATCCCACTCTCACAAACTCTTTATTCAAACTAACAAAAATTATACATCAAACATCCATGATACATCATCTTTGTACCATGCAAACAAGTTTGAGAACACACAATAGTGACGTATCAGCTTCTTAAGGTTTATTTAACAAGCACTCATTCTAAGTTCTGACGCGTCACCACATTGGCATTAAACATTTGGATGCTGTCTGCTTGTTTTCCTAAGACTCTGTGTTCCCTGAATGTTGCCGCCCACTTTTTACATGGGGTCACTGCTGTGTAATTTCCACATAGTTGTTTTTTAGTTGTCTTAAAAACTTGACAAGTGCATTGAGCTTCTTGTTTATTTTTAAAGATGCACTTAATAGTTCATTTTCTGCACCCTGTAGTTTCACAACAGGTTGGATGGTACATTTTAGTTATTAATCTCAAAACAAAATGGACTAAAAAGAAATTCTAGATGTTTTAATGTAGTTTCCAGCTACATTACTACAGATATATTTTAAACTTATTTTTTCCTCTATTTTTAAAACAAATCTGCTTCTAAGCAGTTTGTTTCCAACCCAAAACCCAATAATACATTTAATGTGAGAGCAGGTGGCGATAATGTAGTTTATTAAAGAAGTACCATTAAAGACGACAATCCATAGCATGGCTAAAAGGTGCTAGGCGAACAATTGTCCCAAAACAATTGTTTGCACTTTCCTCTCAGTTTTTAACTTCTTCTACTCACCATTAAAAGGTTAATAGAGACAGAAACGAGGTAAATCAAGACAGATAAGAAAAAACGAGCAAACATAAAAATGGCTCCATTATTGTGGTTTCTTGGACAAAAAGCAGTTGTGGCCATGAACAAAGCCGACCTCTACGTCATTGTTTTAAATAATCTCCAGATATCTAGTCCACATATGAACACCACAGTTGGAGTTTTTAAACTCTGCACTTAAAACAAATAAGCATTTTTTTCTATAAAAACTCATCCAAAAGTCTAAATTGCATACTTAAATATATATATCTTGTTTAACAAGACAAAACTCCTGAAATACATCAACAATTTCAACATTGCTGTTGCCAGCTCTTCGGTATTGATAGTATCTATGAGCACCAAATTAGGTGATGATGTCATCACCTAATTTGAATATTTTGCCATTTGCACTTTATTGTAATGTCAATGTCGGAGAGATGACTAATAATGTGGAAGTATAAGCGAGCATAAAACTTACTAAGTTAAAACTATAAATGAATTTTTTTTTAAATATTAGTTTTCTTAAGTCTGGATTGGTGTGTAAGGCTATGGTCTGCTCAAGAACCTGCAAGAATGTGTTTTGTACACAATCTCTATTTGAAAAGACTAAAAACAAACAATAAAAAAAATTATTTATTTTATTGCTGTGATTTATTTTAGACCACACAATACCCTGAATCTAAAGGTGCGTTCCAACCGAACGCGAATGATGCAACAGGAGCGAGTGATTTACATGTTCACCCTTTGTAAAGGCATGTTCAGGAGCGAAGTGAGGCGAAGGATGTGAAGGACGCATCGCGAACGGCTCGATTAGTACAAATAAAGCAAAGCAAAACCCGCGATGGACGCGAAACGATTTTGCTGGAGTTGAACTTTGAACTTTTCTGAAAGATTTGCGTCTATAGCCCTCTTTTCAGCACAACAGTTGTCATAAAAGTATGAAACTCACAGCAGTTGCTCGTTTCCTCATGTTCATGTAGGAGATCATATTTTATTCATAAGTATTTATTTTCAGATGCATATGTCTGATTTCTAGGTCGCCGATCAGTCATTGGCATGAGGGAGTAATTATTCAATATGCTACCATGCTACATCCTGTTGTCATATCAGCTCTTGCCTGGTGTATTTTGGCGGTCCTCATCCACATGTTTAGGCACATAAATTTTTATTATAATTAGAAGATTTGGACAGTACAATTTGGCTGTTTATCTGTTGAGCTGAGATTTATTTACTCACTAAAGACAGCGTCTGTAGTTGGTGTCCAGTGGGCAGTTTCGTCCCCCAACTTGGGACAGCAGGCAAACTGGGTCCTGGATAGACAGAAGTACCGCTGAAAGCGACCGTGATCCAGATGCTGCTCCTGGAGTAAGTGGTAGTACTCTCCAAACTGGTTCTGTCTCTGTTAAACCCAGGGGCGACGACGCCGAGGGCGTTGTTCGGCTTTCCATAAATAAAGCACCGTGACTCACTCCAAGTTGAGTTGAAACTGGCAAGCCGCAGATAGAAGCTCCTCCTATTTGGTGACGCAGTTAAGCAAGAGGAGGGTTGTTGCCTGTTGGCCACGTGAATTGCCAGGGAAATGTCTGTGCGCACTGTCCACTTTTGAGGTTTTTGAGGTTTCATAGTCGAACGTACCAATTTTCTAAATTTTTTTGTGACAATTTGTTTCCAAATTGATTAAAAGATGTCAACAACAGTCTTATCCATCCAGCTTTACATGTTCGAGCCAGAGTCTGACCCTCAGCGAGAGGAAAAGGCACAGTACTACTGCTATTAAAACAATGGCCAGCACGTCATATCGGCACACAATAAATTCAAATGTAAAATAAAGTTTGCCATTTTAGCGTTATTTGCAGCTTACCGCTATGCTGTGTCCGTCTTTTTCATAGACAGAAGGAAGTGGCCGCTTAATCAGAGGAAGCATTTCCGCAAATCCTTCTTGATACTGGCGGAAGTTGATGAAGGCCCTTGTCATTGCAGTGCTTTGTGCAGACAAAGATAAATTTCCCCACTGATGTGCGAACATTTTCATGAAAAATAATATATAACCAGGCAGTTAGAAGAGGTTCTGATGCTGGGGGATGGTGTAATGTGTGGGTTGATACACCCAACAACCAAACTTTTAGACTTATTTACTTGCAGCTTTGGCATACTTTAGTTTGGACTACAAAATTGCAGCAAGAATTAAAAATGGCGGATTCGCGAAATTAATTAGCTGGAAGTACTTGACCTTGTCTAGCAGTTCCACTGCAAATACTGTGACATAACAATTTAAAAAAATGTAACGGGAAATAGAGAAAACTGAACAGATCGAATATATGGCCCAAACAAAAGTTAAGGATATCGACACAGCACCTGGAGAGACTAGCCTCTTAGTAGCCTCGTAAAACTCCTACTCTCCTTTTCTGCACTCCTACAGACTCCAAATACATAACAAAATGTATCTAAGGGCTAAAAAAGTGGATGATATGTTCCCTTTAAGGACACTTTCGGAGATCTCTAGTAAGACCAAATAAAGTTGCAGTGAAAATTAAATTGTAGCTAGTTGCTTCAAGAAGTATCTAGCAGTATCTGAAAAGTAACTCCATGAAGCAACAATGTTGTTAAGATGACAACAGTAGAAGGAGAAAATACAAACGGGCATTCGTTTTTCTTTTACATGGTTATGTAAAATGGTGACATACCCAGGACAATTTAGGAGAGTCTTTTGGAAAATATGCTGTTTTTATTGATTTCTTGCCAATTAAACAAATGGCTTATGTCTTGCAAACTATTTATCTAGCTATGTGTCAAATCTGATCATATACAATTTATTTTATCTGTTTTTAACAGTTTAAAATAACGGACAATGATTCACAATACGTGGTGGCATTTCCATAAATTTGAACCTTAACATACTAAGGTGCGTCAGTCCTTTTTGGTAAACTGACGATAACTTTCCTTCCTGGATTTTCTTATTGCTCTACCTGATATATGAGTCACATCCTACTGCCAGTAGTTCTTTCCGGAGGTATGCCTTTTCCCGGACTCTTGTCATTCAGTATCAGTGCAGTTCCAGTACTCGATACCTTTTATGTCAGGCAAGTTTTTCTGTCATTGCAACAGCTTCTTAATCTCCTTTAACCCTATACTCCAGTCTCATCATGGTCCACGTGATGTGTGCAAGACTCCTGCTGGAAGTTGACATACAACTTTAAGCAAACTGTAACCCTCCACTGTTGAATTTGCCTTCTCAAAATGCCGACATTTTCCCTTAAGTAAGTTTTTTCCTTTGCCCTTAAAGCCAAGTTTCTGACCCTGCTTTGCTACTTAGAACAGTCATCTATCTTGATAAGTGTCAACAGACTAAAAGTATTAAATTCGGAATATGGCTACAGGTGTTCCTGTGTTCCCAAATACTCTGGAAAAACATTTGCAATCAAACAGAGACTACAGGGACCAAGCTTTCAGCAGAGCAAAGTCAATTTTAGGAAAGACATGAGGTGAAATTGAAGCCAGGATATCCAATCATGAAAGCTTAGCTCATATACAGTGTTGTGAATTAAGTATTAGCCCTCTTGTTGCTTTCTATTTTTGCTGTTTTATTCACACTTAAACAAATGACAAATATTTTTATTATTCACCCTCATTAAATTAATTATGACTGAAGTTCAATTTTGCTTACCACACCCAGGCCTAATTACTTCCTAACCTGTGCAGTCACTAAATTGCAAATAAATTACCTGTCTGACTGTAGTAAGCTGAAAGATATGAAACAGCAACACATCATGCCCTGATGCATGGAGATTAAAGAAAAGACGAGAAATGAAGTGATTGACTATCAGTGTCAGTTTCTGGAAAAGGGTTACAAAGCCATTTTTAAGCTGTTGGGACTCCAGTGAACCACAGTGAGAACCATTTAACCACAAATGAAAAAAACATGGAACAGCAGAGAACCTGGTTAGGAATGGTGGGCTTACTAAAAATACTCAGGGTGTATTCACACTTGCCACTTTTGGTCCGCTTTAAACGGACCAGAGTTCGTTTCCCCCCTTGGTCCGGACGTTTTGTGCAGGTGTGAATACACTCAAGCGAACCCTGGTCCGGACCAAACAACCGGACCGAGACCCACTTTTTGAGGTGGTCTCGGTCCGCTTCCAAACAGACTCTGGTGCGGTTCGCTGGTGCGGTGGTCTGAATACAAACCGGCCCCGATCCGAACCAACTACAAAAAGCGTACGTCTCTTTGGACATAAAAAGCCACCGTAGCCAGTAGGAAAGGTGTGTGTTGTAAAGTAATCATACCTGATAAGCTATGTGTTGCTTAGCAACGCTACTGGCTTGTTGTGGGACAAGGCACTTAGAGAACGTCAGCGTTCAGCACGCATTCTCCGACCGGGTTCCAAAATTATAAATGGAACGTCTCAAAATCTGTGTTGAATGAGCTGCTCTTCACCCTCACAATAATATTGCAGCTGTAATAACGGCACAAATATGCAGAACAGAGGTGCTGCACGCAGCACGTCTACAGCTGTTTTCCTAAATTTCCAGGTCTGTGCTCTGTCCCGCCCCCGTCATTTCTGTCCAATGGGAACAATGATCGTCACCCGCATGGCTTTGTTTACAATAGCTCACTTGCAAAAAGTACAATGTGAAAACAAACCGCACCAAATGAAAAAAAAAAAAGATCGCTTTTGTCCGGACCAAACCAGCAGACCAAAGGACTTTCCTGGTGTGAATACACCCTCAGAGTACATCGGGGATTCATCCCAGGGGTCACTAAAGAACCCAGAACATCTACAGCACTGCAGACTTCCCTTACCTCAGTTGAGCTCAGTATTCGTGATTCAACAAGAAAAAGATGGCACAAACGGGCTTTCATGGGAAAGTTGCAAGGTCAAAACCCCTAATGAAAAAACAAAAACAACACAACAGTCTGTCCCAGAAGACACCTTGATGATCCCCAAGACCTTTAGGTAAATATTCTTTGGACTGATGAAACATAGGTGGAACATTTTGGAAGAATTGTGTCTGTTTGCATAAAATAACCAAAGCATATCAGAAAAAGAACATACTGACATTAAACACTGTGGTGGTAGTATGATGGTCTGAGGCTGCTTTACTGCTTCAGGATCTGGACAACTTACCTTAACTGATGGACCCAGGAGTTCTTCGGCCATCAGTTTTTTCCATGGCATTACCTTCAACAGGGCAGTTGAAATACTTCAAATGTGTCTGAATTATCTTTGTCAGATATTTAAGTAAATTAAATGTTCTGAAACATTGTAGTTTGACAAATAACACTTAATCTGTAAGGGATGAAATACTTTTTTTAACAGTGCACACTTGTGAATTCTGTAAGCCCAGAGGCATCTAAAGGTTTAATGAAATTATGTGACCTAAGAAACAGTAACACCATTGTTGTAGACATTCAGGTAACTAGGTTATTTACATTTGCTTCAGCTGGAAAATCATTAAGAGTGGAAAATAACATATATGGCTACATTTAAAAGCCATTATAAAATCATCATTTCCTCAACCTTGGACACTGGAGGCAAGCGACCAAGTTGCTATAAACTAAAGTTTCGAAATAACACCATAAGCAGTCTTTTGCATCCCTGTTAAACCTAGTCACGTTTAGAGGTAAAATAAACTGTTCCATATTCTCAGTAATGAGGGCGACGGTATGCGCCGGTGTATCCTCCAGCTTTAAGAATGGCAGACATCAGACACTGGAAGGCCATCCAGAAGTCTGGTCCTCTAAGTCAGGGATGGCTGCCAGCTGTTGTCTGTTGTCCTGTACAGAATGCTGACCAAGTTGTTTCTGTCTGTGCGCCATCCTATAAACCCTAGTAGCTGGAACAAACAACAGTTCAGAGGAAGAAGATGGATTCGATGCTATCCTCTGGGAATAGTTTCCTGTTCATAGCGTAAGCACAGCGGCCCTGTGGCTTTGCCTCGAAGAGATATTCCGTGACACCAGGACATTAACCAGTTGTTACAAAAAAAAAACCTGCCAACATTTGGAGCCTTTGATTTTATCTAATTTAAATTTTCCTGCCAGCTAATTTTGTTTGGCTTCAGAAAGAGGAAAAACTTTCATTTTGTCATTTTGTCTTGTCTGTATGTCTTAACGAGTTTAGAATGACTTTCTCTCTTACAAATTTGAGCATTGTGAATGTAACTTTCAGTCACTATCCAGTTTTTTTTAAATAAGAATCTGCTGCTTTTTCCATTATTCAGAGCAAAAGTAATCTGTCAACATAATTCAATAAAACAAACATATCAAAGACATACCACTTGATCAAAAATCTATTTTCAAAATGTGATGTTGGAAAGCTACAGGTTTTGCATCTGTTTCACCATAGCAACAACAGCATTCCAATGAGGTGAACGTCAGGCCTTTTTCCCTTCTTGGGCTGCTGGAGACACTTTGTTCTGCTGGCCTGTTGACCTGAAGGTGAAGCTCCCTGGAGGCACGTGTTACAGCAGGGTCCCAATGTGCTGAGTTTATTGTACACATCCATAGAATGGTTTTTCCTGCTGATGTCTCAGTAGCCTCTTAACATGCCTTACATATTGTTTTATTTTTTCCCTTATTCTAATGTTCTTGTTTTTATGTCCCCTTTTTGTTCTTATTTTTCACATCACATGCCACACCCATAAGGTTTACATAACACCAGGTTATGTATTTGTATTAAGACATTTTCCCCCCACAAAAAGCTAAATACAAGCATTTTTAAATGATTTACCCTTTTCCCTTGGAAAATAGATGAGTACATCTTTCTCGAGAATTATACAATGTTTATGCCTGCAATGTATATCTGTGCAGGCCGGCGTGGAGGATCTGTGATGTTATAGTAATTGCAGTTTTTTTTTATTAGAATTTGCATTGAAAGTAGTGTTGGCAGAGATCTTTATGAATTATTTCTTCCTGTTGCTTTATCAGAGTTAATCAAATTGTAAATGGTTGAGACCAACCCCACCCTTGTTGCAGTATGCTGGTTCTGCAAAGCACTTTACAGAAGCCTCTTTTCAAAGAAACTTTGAAGTTGGGATCTAGACGTGCTTGTGTTGATTTTGTCTGTCCCGATAAGGAATGTGGGAGTTAAGTTGACTGATTACTGTTTTACTACTGAGCTGAGGAAGGCAGTCACACAAGCTCCTGTATTGCTGCTCTTGTGATTCTGCTCTTGCTTACAGTTGAAATTAGATGTTTGCATACACTCTATAAAAAAATCAAACTTTTTCCTCATTCTCTGATTTCCTATTTTAGCTCAGTTAGGATTACCTAACAAGGTAAATAGAACCTAGGATGTTCTATTTGCCAAAGTAATAATAAAAATCATAATATTAATAATACATTTTATTTATAATGCACTTTACATGTATAATAAATCTCAAAGTGCTACAGTTGAAGAAAAGGAACAACTAATAACATAAAAGCAGGGACATGGAAATGCAGATAAAATAGTCAGATACAAAGATAGATTAAAAAAATAATGAGTTTAATGACAACAATAATTATGTTTTGCATTTTTTTAAGCTTTTTTTATTGCTTTCTTCAAAGTCAGAAGTTTACATACATTAAGATTATTCTGCCTTTAAGCATTTAGGGAAAGCCCAGATTTAGTCCCTGCTTTGGTTAATTCCTTAGATTTGAGTTAAATGGAAGCACGCCTGTGGATGTTTTTGAAGACATCACCTCAAACACGTGTGACATCATCGAAGAATTAAAAGAAATCTGCCAAGATACCAGGAAGATAATTGTGGATTTTCACAAGTCTGGATCATCCTTGGGTAAAATTTCCAGATGCCTGAAGATGCCACATTCAAACAATTATATGCAAATATAAACACCATGGGACTGCCAGCCATCACACCATTTAGTAAGGCGGTGGGCGCTGACAGAAGCTGCTGAGAGTCATTATTCCACAGTGAAACAATTTCATACATACAAAACTGGTGGTTGCAGCCATCCAACCATTATTGTCAGCAGTTAGGCTGGTGCTTATCTCCAGTGGTCAGAGAGGCGGGGTACAATCTGCACAGACCAGTTAACCGAACACTCATGTTTTTGGACTGTGGAAGGAAACTGGACTACCTGGAGAGAACCTACGGATTCAAGGGGACATATGAAAACTCCATCCCCAAAGACAGTGCCATAGTGCAGACCAATAGCAAACATCTTTTCCCCTGAACATTTCCACATCAATATGCATCTTGAGATGTGTTGTGTCTTGTTCAAGGCCACGTTGACACATGTCAGGGATAACACCTCTTATTTTCCAGTTTAAAGGTTTATTCTCCTTCAGTGAACCATGGCTGTCACATGCAGGGTTTGCTATTAGATGACTCAAACATACTGTTAATTTCTCTGTTTTCTTTTATTGACTTGTGTTTTGATGTAAAAAGGAGAACTATATATCCCTCTTTCCTGTCCTTCAGTCACGTCTGATTTTTGCCAACAGTAGTGCTGTAAAGTGTCCTGTCAAAACGCAGTCATGCTTTTACAGATATCCAGCTAAAGAAGTGAGATTGTTTTGAGTCCACTGATTAGTTATTTTACAGTTGACCTTGACTGATGTCTCTATGGTGTTGCCTGAATCAGAGGGAGAATTTTAATCCATCCTATTCAGTAACTATAATTCAATAAACAAATCAGGAGAGGCTAGTGGCTCATTTGGTGTTTGGAGCAAGATGCTGCATATCTTCTATAAGTCTGTTGTGGAGAGTGTGATCTCTTCTGCCATCATCTGCTGGGGAAGCAGCGTCAGAGACAGGGACTTAAAAAAGCTCAACAAGCTGATAAAGAAGGCTGGCTCTGTTCTGGGGACTCCTCTGGAACCTCTGGAGATCATTGTGCAAAGAAGGATTCTTAACAAAATGAAGAACATTATGGAGAACGCTGAGCATTCTCTTCATGAGACTGTCCTACAACAACAGAGTGTCTTCAGTCAGAGGCTTCTTCAGATGTGCTGTAAGACAGACCGCTACAGGAGATCCTTCCTGCCCACAGCCATCAGCATTTACAACTCTTTGAAGAAACCTACATAATGAGCTACAACAACATTTAATTTCCCTTTAGGAATAATAAAGTATTTTTGAATTTGAATTGAATTTCTTTCCGCTTTTTTTTGTTTTGCAGTCGGCTCTGAGCACTCGGTCTCAATTCAGCCTCTTTGTGGCCTCTCTTGCAGGTTGACTTGTTTTCTCGTAAACATGAGCTCATCTTGGCTGTTCCACTTTCTAATAATTAATCCAAGTTCCTTTCTGCCAGGGGGATCTTTGTTTCAATTGTGTTGTCGTCTTTTCTCAGCTAATAGACGGTCTGCACTGTTAGGACCTCAAGGTGCTAGATTGATCATTTATTTTCTTCCACAAGGGATGTTATCGATTTCAATTTGCTTGCCTGTGCATAAGTGGCTCTTAAATTGGAAAGCCCTCAGAAGTGTCAGATTGCTATTCATTTTTCCATTCAGCATGTTCTAGGAGCAGTTGTTGGTTAATAATGCATGTAGGGATTCAGACTTTTGTTTATTAGCCAAGTTTTCCAGAGGTTTAAAAAAATAATTAAAGTAAAACATGTAAATAACAAAACAAAAAAAAATCCATAATATTTAATGTGAATTAACATTCTTCTCTCTTCTGCATCAATTTTGCTTCAGTTCCATGCTGCTTTACCTGCTACTTTAACTTACAACAACAAAAAAATCCTTTTTGCATCCTTCTGCAGTATATATGGGTTTGTTATATACCAATAATGTATGTGTGTGAAAACGTAATTTAGAGGCCTGGTTTGTGTAATTTACGATATGAACTGTATCGATTTATATCCATTTTTATAATAGTAAGCCATCCAACAATTAAAATGTTGAATACAGTTTGCCGTCTGTCTAGAAGAACTTGTAATTTCAAAAACTAAAGATGCAACACATGGAGTAACCAATATTAACAATACATTTATACATGTTTTTGACTTCACTAAATCAACATGTATCATTTTAAAGGTTCTCCTTCAAGCAATCGCCCATTATTTCACTCTGTGTACGTTGTGGGAAGCTTCCTTCTCCTTTTAATACTCTGTGCTAATATCAGCTGAACTATGGTAAAAGTTGAAATCGTTAATACTTGTGGATCATGTATTTATCAAAAGTTTAGCCATTGCAGTCACCAATAAGTCATTGTCATTAAGCTATAAAATTAAATGGTTAGCAGGTTCTCTCACATTAGTCATTGGTAAGGATGGGTACCTTTCACATTTGAACCGACAGGATATTGATAACCCGGTACTCAACAATACCAGTTTTCGGTACTTTTGTGTGTGTTTATGTGGTAATAAATGTTAATTTATTTAATAATAAAATCTAAAAATTTTTCAATTTAACATATTTATTTCTCAATATATAAACTTTATTGAACATATCAAAACAGCATCCAGCTGTTTGTATTGTAACATCTCAGCCTTGAGAAAAATCTTAAATCTTAACCAGGTCCTTCCTCAGATTAGAAGTGTTCCTGCTTGGAATCTGCCCGTGCCATCATGGAAGAAAAAAATCAATTGATGGAATAACCTGGTCATTCAGTATATTCAGGTAGTCAGCTGACCTCATTCTTTGAACTGAACCCAGACCTGACCAACTGCAGCAACCCCAGATCATAGCACTGCCCCCACAGGCTTGTACAGTAAGCACTAGGCATGATGGGTGCATCACTTCACCTGCCTCTCTTCTTACCCTGATGTGCCCATCACTCTGGAACAGGGTCAATCTGGACTCATCAGACCATATGACCTTCTTCCATTGCTCCAGAGTCCAATCTTTATGCTCCCTAGCAAACTGAAGCCTTTTTTTTCCGGTTAGCCTCACTGATTAGTGGTTTTCATAAGGCTACACAGCTGTTCAGTCCCAATACCTTTAGTTCCCTTCGCGTTGTGCGAGTGGAAATGCTCTTACTTTCACTATTAAACATAGCCCAGAGTTCTCCTGTGGTTTTTCTTCGATTTGATTTCACCAAATGTTTAAGTGATCGCCGATCACGATCATTCAGGATTTTTTTCTGCCCACATTTCTTCCTCAAAGATGATGGGTCCCCACTATCCTTCCAGTTTTTAATAATGCGTTGGACAGTTCTTAACGCAATTTTGGTAGTTTCTGCAATCTCCTTAGATGTTTTCTCTGCTTGATGTATGCCAATGATTTGACCCTTCTGAAACAGACTGACATCTTTTTCACGACCACGGGATGTGTCTTTGGACATGGTTGTTTAAGAAATGAGAAGCAACTCATTACACCAGTTGGGGTTAAATAACTTGTCACCCATACAGTAATTACCCAATGGGAGGCTCGTACCCATTTGCTTAGTTAAATCCAGGTGGCGACTATTTTTTTGGCCATGTAGTGTATTTTTATTAATAAAGTAAAGTGTACTCACATTGAAAGACACAGGGCAGAGACCAACAACAAAAATGAGGACGAGCTCTTTCATGGGTCTTTCTATAGGTTATAATGCACAACACGGCGTGCTGAGCATGCTGTTGCCTCTCTGTGGAGTGGAGGAAAGGTGAAACTCAGAGTAGTTTCTTATACATATTTCCTATTTATTACATAATGACATATTTCCCATGGTAGTCATTTGTTTATGCAAGGTCAATCATTCTGCTTGTTTTCTTTGGATTTTTAATTGATTGCTATGTATAAAGTTGCATGCCATTTTCAGAATAACATAAAATACAAATGTCTGATTAGTCAATTACAGTATGAGAGCATTTAAGTTGCTTCTATTTACAATAATAAGAGCACTTATCGCAGCATATGCATTGAAGACTCTGTCTGTTGAAAAGGAGTGATTCTTGGCATAGGCATTTATTATGTTTTATTAATGAAGATGCTTGTATTGCAAAAGGAGGGGTAGAAAAACTTGCACGCACTGCTTGGGGGATGTGATCGCTCAGAACATTAAAATGTATGATCCAAGGGAGTTAGTGGGATGGTTATCTGTGTGGAGAGAGCAAAGATGAATAAATATTGAAACACCTTTATGAAATATTAACACCAACACAAACAATGAAAGTAACTGAGGGATTTAGGAGTGGCAAAAAAGCCCACAGGGGATACATTTTCAATTGCAGCAAGCTGTGTACAGTCTTTCAGACATATTTCATTGAGGGGGGGGGGGGGGGGGGGGGGGGGG